>PYST01000149.1:0-33986 GCA_003049485.1 Ophioceras dolichostomum
GGGATGGGGTTTGGTGGTGCGATGGCTGGTGGTGGTGGTGGGGGAAGACGGGGGATGGGTAGTGGTGGGGGGAGCAGTAGCAGTGGTAGTAGTGGGGGGAGGATGAGCAAAAAGGGGAGAGTTAGAGCTATGCCCAGTGTGAGTGAGGCTACGGCGCCTGGAGTTGGGAAGGGGATGATGGGCGTTGTGCCCGTTGTTTATCCCGGAGCGGCGGCGGCGATGGCGGCCGTGGGGATGGATCCAGCTCCTCCTCGGCCGCCGGCTACTTCTTATGGAAGGTATCAGATCCCGAGGAAGGACGTCGTGGTGGCCAGGCGGCCGTTGACCGCGCCGGCGTACGATGGGGGGTCGCCTCCGGGCGGTGGTATTGCGGGTGATGATGGTGGTGTGCGGAGTATGCAGGGCGAGTTCGTGGTGAGCCCCATCGAGGGGACGGCGCCGGCGGACTGGGGTGGGATCGGGTACGCAACGAGCGACTATGGGGGATCGCAGAACGGAGGGAATGGAGGCGGCGGCCGCGACAGTTCGTCGCAGCTTGTTAGTCCGAGGGACGCGGTGGAGTTGCCGAAGCCGGGTTCCAAGGGGTCGAACGCGCCGTTCTTCCAGCAGAGGTTGGGGAGGGTAGACGAGGAGACTGGGATGGGGGATCAGGGAGGAGGAGGTGGTGGTGGTGCTGCTACGGTTGGTGGTGGCATGGCTGCTAATCCTCACCAGGCGGGTGAGGTGATGAATCAGAGGGGTGGTGGGTTGGGTGGTGGTGATGAGAGGCCGAGGAATTCGAACTTTCTGTTTGGGATCTGAGCATAAGGGGTGTGAGGTGAGTCTCACCTCGAGATGCCATACTAGGTTGGGGACACCGGGCTCACCTCATGCCTAAACACTTGCGCTTGCAACCCCTTTCTTCTGTGATACTGCGTGGTAATGATGATGATCTCATAGAACGGCGGTGACTGACTGTCTCGGTTTTCGTTCACTTGTACGATTTTCTTTTGCCATTCACTTGTATGATTCCCGTCACGTGTTAATTAGTTTACAGCCCCTGAGATAACAGTCCCTGAATTGTCTCCCTTTATCACCCTCTTGACGCGTGTATGTACAGCATCGATCCCGATACATCCTCGGCCACCCCTTTCTGCTTTCATCCCCCTCCCATATGACAGCCCCTACCATCATCCCTTAGAAGCCCAGCAGAGAGTTGAACTGCTCGGCGGTCGACGCGTCACGCACACCCGAGGAGTCAACCGTCGCCTTGGCGGCCAAGCAAGCATCGATGGCGGCCTGGTTGGCATTGCATGTCTGCGAATCGAGCTGGTCGCACACACGGTTGGTGATGATTGCGGGATTGAGGGCGTCCGACTGGCCTTTCAGAATCGCAGGGTCGAGCGGCAGGAAAGTGCCCTCGTCGGCCTTGCGGCCGGGCCGGCCCAGCTCGAACGAGATGGTGGGGATGCAGGTGCCGAAGTCGAGGTTGTTGTTGTTGTTCTGAGGCGTCGGGATGGCCGTCACGGCAGAGGCCGCCGCCAGGATGGTCGCGATGAAGGTTGAGGCGTACATGTTGTTGTGTGGATGGAGTGATCGTGTGGTCTGGAATGATAGTGAGAGTTGGTTGTTGAGAATGATCGTCGTCGTTGATGGTCCAACCAAAAAGAAGTTCACAGAACTTGTATATTGAAAAGAATGTTTTGAGATCAACTCGAAAAAGAATGGAACGGGAGATAGATGGCCTTGGGGATGGGTTGGAGGGAAGGAAAGAAAGAGATGATGAATCTCGAGACCCGGGAAAGGGGGATCCCATTTTAATACCTCCTCGTCTCCTATGTCCGTCCTAAGTATTTTGCCAAGATGGCCCTTTCGGCTGTTCCTGAATGCCCACCCGTCGATCTGTCCAGATGAGTCGGATGAACCCAAGGAGGGATCAAAGGGAAACAAGGGCAATCCCCGTCATCGGTTCGAAACCAGGCGAGAATGCCATCATCATCAGTGGTTTTCCCCATAGTCCCCTAGGCGGGAAAAGTGCCAGAACCCGCCTTCTCGAGACAACGACGTCAACCCACGGTAGCGTCTGGAACATCGCGTACAATGGCGGCAGATCTCGCTGTAACGGCAGCCGTGTTGAGCCGCAATGCAGTATTTGGCGACTAATGCGGTGCATGATGTTCCTCTAATGATACATCCCTGTCCGGTGGAGTTGGGAAGCCGTTCTTCAGCAGAGTACGGAAAACTGCACGGTACATGTACCTGGTACCTAAGTACCTTATGTAGTAGTAGAAGATATTCTTTGTCACGTATCATCAGTCCCGTCGTCTCTAGCGCTTGCGTCCTAATAACTTTAGCTTCACCTCAACTTGCTGTCATCAGCCAAATTCCCCCCAACTTGACGTGCTAAAAAGGTGAAGTAGGTCGATCTCGATGAATCCGCCGTCAGGTGTGTCTTTACAGAAATGCCAAAAGTTTGACAAGAAGGTCTTTCCCCCTCTCCCTTTTTCCTATTATGGATTTGCCGAGTGATCTGTGTTTCCGGTAGCAGGAATTGCGAATTGCCGGGAACCCGCGACTCCGAGACTCGGAGGGTTTGATGATCGAGGCTGAACCAACCACGCGCACCCACGCACAACGTTGTAGCAGCCACGACAGCAAAACCCCAACCGATCGCAGATCGGCAGCTGAGGAAACTGCAGCAGGCATCCGAACTCCTACGCGGGGGAGTCGCATGGGGAGTCATGTGAACTCTCTGCTCTCTCTCTGTTCTCTCTTTCCGCCTCCAAACACCACACATGCAGAGACGCAAGCAAGGGAGGCAGTTAGTTCTCTTTCCTCCCGATACGTAACCAACTTCGTATGGATATCTGCATTCGGCCGGATGCCAGCATACCTTTAGGCCTGTGGGGTGGTATCTCACGTCCTTGCTTGTCCCTCCCTTGCGCCTTTTGCGCAGTGATATCGTTTTCTGATGCCGGGACCCGATAGGTCGCTATCCCGTAGCCGCAGTCCTTTTTCCACCTTCCAGCTGCAACACCACGTCTGTTGGTCCCGATCAGGAAATGATCATGGTGGGTAAAGTGAGGGATAGGGTCGTGGCACGGCCCGTGTCGTCGATTGTCAAATAGGAGGACCTTTTCCGTTTCGTCGGCTGCAGCCTGCGGGCGTCCGTTTTGAGAGAGGCAAGAGACAGATTGAGAGCTGCGGACGACACACCATCAGTGACATTATGGGAAGTGGGCGGCGAGAAGTGCAAACACTGGGCAGCTGCGTAAGACCATGGATGGGGGCGCGAGAGCCTGTGATGCATCGACGGCAGTTCTTCACAGACAGCGAGAGCCTGCTTCGCCGGGTACTTTAGCAGGCATGGCTTCCGCCGGCTACGCCTCTTTCACCCTTGAGCTCTGTCTCGTTGTCTTTCTGGTAGCAGCCTCGGTCGGCTCTATCTACCTCAAACAACAGGAGCCTCGCGCCTCCACGTCTCAAACATCTCTTCGGGAAGCTTCCGGTTGATCTTGCCCGTCTCTGTCTTGCTCAACCAAGGAAACGTCAATCACTCTGCTCTTCGTTCCAAGCCCGCCCGCTATGGCGTTCATCGACGGACTCGCCAGCTGTGGGTGGCCCAAAGCCACGACCATGCTCTCCAATTCCCTGATTATTGGCATACTGGCTCTCCTCCTGCGGACCATCTGGCTCGGCTACCGGGCTAGGGTGCTGATTCGAAGGCTCAAGGCCAGCGGTATTGTGCGTGCCTACTCGTTCAATTTTTCTCGTAGCGAGAATGTCGACTGGCTCGTTTCTCGGCTAGGGTTGGACCTCCTGATATCGAATGATGAGTGGTGATGATGGTGGCAAGGGTAGTTCCTTGGAAACACACAAATTGTCAAACCTACCGCTGCGCTGAACCCTGATCAGAGCCCCTTACTGACGGCTGTGTGAACAAAACCCCCGTCAACTTCAGCCGATGATGCCGCACTCCCTGCTCCTCGGCCACATTCCGATAGTCACGAAGCTGCTCCGCGGCAAGCCGGCCGATCTCCACCCGAACTACACCCCTCAGTACATCCACGAGAACTGGCGCACCCTGTTCAATGTCGACGACGGTCATCACGACGACGAAGCCCCCAACACGAACGAGTCTCCACCCCCTGGGTGTCCACAGGTCTTCTACGTCGACTTGTGGCCACTCGGGCCGGTCTTTCTGTACACCGTCCGCCCGGAATTCTCCGCGCAGAGCCTGAACCATGTCGGGCTAGAACGGGCCTTGGCGGGGGCGGACTTCTTCCAGCCGCTGACGCAGGGCCTAGACCTCGTGAGCAGCAGGGGCGCCCAGTGGAAGACCTGGAGGACTCGGCTGAGCCCGGGCTTCAGCGCGAGGAGCATCACCGCCATGATGCCCATGCTTCTAGAGGAGGTGTTAATCTTCGTCGAGAACCTGAGGAAGAAGACCGGTGGCACCGCTACGGTTGATAGGGATAGCAATGGTGGCGGTTGTCCCGGAGCCTGGGGGGATGTGTTCGTCCTCGAGAACATGTTCACGGATCTGACTATGGATATCATCGCCCGTGCAGCACTGTGAGAGAAAACCACCTACCTAGTCTTGCCTCTCTCGCCCTTCCCCCCTGATAACCAAGCTCCTTGAACACACAAGAGATGCCGAAAAGACTAACGCTTCCCGGCGCCAATGGCCAGTGACATCAGACTCGACGAACAAACCTCCGGAAAGAGCCTCTTCCGCAAAGCCTTCATGGAGAACGTCAGCCTGTGCATGTGGCAGGTGAACTTCATCACCTTCTGGAAATGGGTCAACCCGTACCGCCATTGGGTCATCTGGCGCAACAACCGCCTGATGAGGGCGTTCGTTCTCCCCAAGATCCACGAGAAGATCGCGGCGCACACAATATCAACAACAACAAAAACGGCGAGCAGAGGTGGTGGTGGCGGCGGCGGCAAGACGGTCATCGACCTCGCTCTCAAGGAGTACCTCAACGAGACGCCGCCCACTACTGTAGAAACGATGCCGGAGCCCGACGCCGCCTTCATCGACACCGTCATCGCCCAGCTCAAGATCTTCATGTTCGCCGGCCACGACACGACCGCCACCTCCATCTGCTGGATCCTCTACGACCTGCACCGACACCCCGCAGTCCTCGCCCGCCTCCGCGCCGAGCACGACGCCGTCTTCGGCCCGCTCACCACCTCTCCTTCCACTTCCTCAGCCTCAACCTCAGCCACATCCGTCGTAGCCTCCCAGCTCCTCCACTCCCCCCACCTCCTCCTCGGCTCCGCCCTCCCCTACACAACAGCAGTCGTCAAAGAGTCCCTCCGCCTCTACTGCCCCGCCGGCTCCGTCCGGGACGGCAGCGACGACCTTATCTTCACCGACCCGACCACCGGCACGCAATACCCGACGGCGGGCACCATGATCTGGGACGGCGTGCGCGCCGCCGCCATCCTGGGCGAGGAGGATGGCGGGTGGTACCGCGCGCGCGAGTTCCTGCCGGAGCGCTGGCTCGCGGACGAGGCCTCGTCCCCCCTGCCGAAAAACGCGTTCCGCACGTTTGGGATGGGCCCCCGCAACTGCATCGGCCAGGAGCTGGCCATGGCCGAGATGAAGCTCGTGCTGATTTTTATGGCGAGGTGGTTCGATATCCGGCCGGCCGTCGAGGAGTGGGACGCCAAGAGGGCGAGGGAGATGGGCGTCGATGTGGAGAGGCTGACGAGGCATGTTGTGGATGGGAATAGGCTTTATCAGTATGGGTCTGGGACGCCGCATCCGAAGGACGGGATGCCGTCGCAGGTGAGGTTTGCGTGCTAGGATGGTACGGGTTCGGGGGAGTAGTGGTGGTTGCGGTGGCTTCTTCTCCTTGCTTACGGTTCCGTCCATGTCCTTCCTGCCACATAGGTGCCTCATTGGGTAGGTAGGTTTGCTTCCTGTTCGAGGTGATGGCAGTTGACTGCAACGACTGATGATGGAAATGTTCTACCGAATGATGATGCGAGGATCGCCAGCTGGCCGGAAACAACGGAGAGCAATCAGGATCAGTGCGTATGCACGTATGAACATCGCGATGAAATAATGTCTGTCAAATTTGAGATATTACCAAAACACGGCCCTGGCAGTCCTACAACTGGGATGTATCAATCTGTTCCTAAAAACCTTTTCCCTGCAACTGCGAGGGAGTGTGGAGGTATACCTAATAGTCCGTCACAGTAAACAAACAACATCAGGGGAGTTATGACAGTCCTTGAAGAAGCACAAAAAAAAAACCAGGAAAATATCAAGAAAAAAGCCCGAAGAAAGGGTAAAACAAGAAAGAGAAACTAGCCTAAGCCAACCATCGCGCAACTTTTCGTGTTTCCCAAGTGTGTGCTCCGAAGACCCCAAAGCAAGGCTAGCAGCTGGCAGTCGGCCCGTAGGCATCCAGTTCAGTTCAGTTCAGCTCCGTTGTCCACAGATTCCAACAGCGGAAGAGACATGAACAGACCGAAGGGGGGTGGGGGAAAATGAGAAATAACAAAGTAGAAAAGGAAAGTAAAAGCCGAAAATCACACTAAAAATGAAAATAAAAAAGAAAGTCATTGCCGTTACAGCCAACGCAAAGTCCTTGACTTGCACCCACCACGCACCACTCAACCTCAAACTCAACCAACAATCCCACCCCAAACAACAGCCAGCTCCCCCCTCCTCGGGAAGATAACCTCCCCCCTATTCCCCACAACAGCCTGCACGTGATGATTCCCGCCCAGATACTCATGCGGAATGAAGAAGTGCTTTTTCCTCACGCTCTTCGCGCCCGGCGCCAGGTGCCGCAGGTCGATGGTCCTCACCCACAGGTGCGGGCCCAGGTACACGGCCTTGCCGTTCCAGACGCCCAGGAACATCCTGATCTGGTAGGGGAGGAGGTGCTCGAGGAGGCGGAAGGAGTCGGAGGAGAGGGAGGCGGTCGAGGAGTGTCTTCTGTGGAGGGGTGGTGGTGGATCGGAAGAAGAGGGGGAGAAGGATGGTGGGAATGTGGGTGGTGGGGAGAGCATGCCTGGTTGTTGGTGGGGTGCTGGGGTGATGGGATTGCCTCCTCCTCCTTCATCGTCGTCGTCGTCGGACTCGACTGCCACGGTCGTAGTCGCCGCCGCCGCTGCCGCTGTGGAGGAAGAAGTGGCTGCGGATCCTCCTTCTGCGGTAGCTGCCTCAGCAGCTATGAAGGTGGCGGCTGCGGCGGCTGCTGCAGCGGCTGCAGCGGCAGCAGAAGCGTCAGACGGGCCGGTGCGCTCGAGGACGACGAGCTGGGTGGTGGACTTGGCGCCCTCGTACTCGACGATGACGTATCCCGTGTCGGGATCGGTGATGACGCGCCGGATGCGCGAGGAGTGCCCGGCGATCATGGAGGAGAAGGACTCGGAGGTCTTGGTGCGCTTCAGCTTGCGATGCGGAGGATGGGCAGGCGCTGCTGCTGCTGCGGGGTGGTGGAGGTGGTGGTGGCCGCCGCCTGCGCGGGCGAGGCCGCCGAGATGATTGAGGCTGTTGCCGTGGTGGCCGTGGTGGCCGTGGTGGGTGTGGGACTGGGTATGGGCGGCGTGGTGAGGATGGTGGTGATGCTGCGCGTGCCGCTGCAGCTGCCCAGGGTGATGGGCGAGCGCCGGCGCTGACTGGGGACCACTGCCGCCGCGGCGGTGTGGACTTGAGTGGCGATGCGGACTGGAGTGCCGGTGCGGACTGTCGCCGTGCCTGCCACCCAGTAGATAGAGCGATCTACCGTGGCCTTGGAGGTGATGATGATGATGCTCTTCCATCTCGGGAGGGATGAACGTCTCGATGTTCTTGTCGATCAGCTGGAACGAGTCCTGGTTATCGAGACAAGGGAAGAAGTGCCAACACTCCTCCGTCGGCGACGCCTGCGACACGCCGAGCTCGAACCTGGCTTTGCCAGAGCCAGTCTCGCTCTTCAGGAGCACCCAGATGCGCGTGAGCTCCACGTCCGCGAGGATCAGCTCCCTCCCCGAGGCGCTGAACTCGAGCTGCATGATCTGTCTGGCGGACGGCTCGATCCTCAGAATTGGGCCGCCTCCTCCCCCTTCCTCGTCCTCCTCCGTCTCAATCTCGACCGTGTACCCTCCCACCTCGCGCACGCGGTACACGACAACCAGGCCCGAGGCGTTTCCGCAGGCGAGGAACCCCGTCCTGCCACTGGCATCATGACCCTTGCCGAAGGCTATGTGGGTGACGCGCTGGTCGCCGTTGCCGAGCACAAACAGCTCCTGCGTCTTGCGGCCGTCGTTCAGGTCGTACGCGGCCACGGACCCGTCCTCCTTCCCGACAAATGCCAGGTCCAGCGTCGGGTGCAGGCCTATGGCGGAGATCTCGACAGGGTCCTCGTAGTCGGACACGACCGCCGGCGTGCGCGGGCCGCCCACGAGCGACATGTTCGATACCGAGGCCGAGTCCGACGCGTCGTAGTCGTGCTTCCTCACCAGCACGGCCGGCTCCCACACGACCGAGTGCGACTTGCGCAAGTCCAGCAGCCGGAGCCCGTCCCTCGCGAAGGCCAGCTCGCACACGGCCACCGAGTTGTACTTGATGATGTACAGCTTCATCAAGGTCTCGAAGTCCCACAGCTGGATGTTGCCCTTCTTGTCGCCCGTGGCCAGCGTGCGGCCGTCCGGCGTGGACGAGAGCGCGTACGGCTCGGCCAGGACGGACCGCTCCTCCCGCAGCGAGCCGCCCTCGTAGTCGAACAGCACCAGCTCGCCGTCCTTCTCGCCCGCCTTGTACGTCACCACGAGCGACTGCAGGTCCGGGTTCGGGTTGAACAGCATGCCCTCCACTTCCTCTGACAAGTCTCTCCCACCCCGCTGCCGCGCAAGCGCCCCCTCCTGGCTGCTACGGTTGCAGTCGCCCAGGTACTGGCCGTGATTCGCGTCCCAGAGGCTGATGTGCCCGCCGTACGCGAAGGCCAGCAGGTCGCCGTCCGGGGAGAAGCTGCAGCACTTGGGCTGGAGGTCTCCCAGGATGGGCACGGGGCTCTTGGAGAGGGACGAGGGTACGGGGTGGTTCGTCCTGAGGCTGAGGTGCTCCTCGTGCTCCTGCTCGTCGTCCTCGGCCGACCAGATCAGCAGGCTGTGGCCCGAGGTGGCGGCCAGGATGTTCTCGTCGTCCTCGAGGAAGAAGAAGGCGATGCAGGGGTGGGGCGGGGTCTTGGTCCAGATCAGCTCCTGGTCGCTTGCGTCGTCGAGGATGCGCCACAGCTTGGTCATGCTCAGCCCGGAGGATATGAGGCAGTCCCCGGCGTTGTTGAAGGCGAGCGACGTGACCTTCTCGCCGTGCTGGAACGAGTACAGGTCGCTGTAGTTGGACGCGTTGAACACGCGCACGACGCCCGAGGACTTGCCGATGGCCACGTACTTGGAGCCGACGGCCATGGTGACGGGCGTCGACTCGACGTGCTCGATGTACGAGATGGCGTCGGCCCAGAAGTCGTCGCTGAGGCCCACCACTTGCAGGCCGCTATTGTTGCCCCGGTACTGCTTGTAGATGCACGACGTGAGCGGGCACACGGCCGGCAGGAGCGTGCGCATCTTGTCGGGCGCGTCGAGGATGTGCCGCCCGAACTTGGCCACGATGCGCAGCAGGTCGGCGCTCCACCGGTCGACCGTCGCGTGCTCGACGCCCATGGCCGGCTTGTGGCGCAGGCGCCTCTCGAGGAACCGCCGCAGGTTGGACCCGGCCTCCCTCACGTGCTCGAGCGAGTGGAACTTCTGCGCGATGTACTCGATCCACGTGAGCACGTTGTTGCCACGCAGGAAGTCGTACAGCAGCTTGAACACCTCGTCGTTCTGGGGAGGGCCGTTGACGAGGTGGAGCGAGAAGGACGTGGCGGCGTACTCCGCGAAGGCGGACACGCGGTCGACGATGGACTGCTGGTTCTTGATCCGGAGCCGCGCGACGCGGCCCGTCGGCTCCATCTCCTTGCCGGCCAGGTACTTGAGGCACGCCTTGGCGAGGCGCAGGTGGCCCTCCTCCTTCTTGATGGCGAACTGCGACTCGTTCTTCTTGTCCAGGAGGAACTCGCGCGCGGTCGCGTGGACGATCTGGACGGCGCCGTGCTTGTTGATCATCAGGATCTGGCTGCAGAGCTTCTCGATGGCCACCCTGACCGAGATGAGGTCCTGGTTGTCGTACTCCAGCGCCCCCTGCATCTCGTCCGTGGTAAGGGGCCGGGACCCGCAGATGGTCCAGGTCAGGATCGCGCGGACGAGGCCGACGTTCTTGGGCTGCTTGGCGGCCATCTGCGACAGAATGGTCTCGTAGTAGGGTACCATCTCGGGCGGCACGTCCCGCAGGACCTGCTCGATATCACTGTAGGAGATCGCCTCGGCCATCTCACCGAGGATAGTATTCGCCCACAGGAAGGAGCCGTGCGAGCGATGGGCGATGTTCTGGAGCAGCTCGCCCCGCCTCACAGCGTCGATGTCCAGCGCGATGGCGTGCTCGTTCGCGCGCAGGAGCATCTTGACGTCGGCCTCCGTGTCCTCGGGCGAGATCATCTTCTCGGTCCACTGGAAACCGGACCGATCGAGCGACTGGAGCTGCCACCGGACCTCGCCCGACGGCCGGCTCGTCATGAAGACCCGCAGCGGCCAGGCTGGGTGGGCCGTCTTGAGCAGCGGGAACAGCTTCAGAAAGTCGCCGCACTCGTCGAGCGCGTCGATGATCCAGTACTGCTTCCCGAGCGGGATCTTGAAGATGCAGCCGACAAACAGCCTCTTCCAGATGGCCTTCTCGTCGGCCTCGTCAAGCTGGACGTTGTCGCGCTGCAGCTCCCGCACAGCCTTCTCGACCTCCTCGTGGCGCATCGCCATCTGGTAGGCCAGGGTGCGGAGCAGGCCCGCCACAGTCCGGTGGTACTTGTTGCCCTTGACGAAGAAGAAGCAGAAGACGTCCGCGTCCACGCCCTTGAAGTTGCGGAAGATGGACGCCGCGAGTACGGACTTGCCCGTGCCGGGGGCGGCGTTGAGCCAGTAGAAGGCGGGCCGAACTCGGTCGTCGGCTTTCCAGGCCGCGAACTCGACGTTCGACTCAATCCAGGCGCACGAGCCGACAGCCTTGGGCTCGAGGATGGTGTCGATCGTCTCATCCTGAGAGATCTCGCAGTCTAGGTAGACTTCTAGAGGATCTAGAGAGTCGGGCTCGGGCTCGAAGTCTGTTGAGATATTTTCAGTGTCAACATGCCATCTCAGAGCGACGTTGAAATCGGAGGTTGGAAACATGTGTCGTTGGTGCTTCAAACTTACCCCGTTCCGTCAAAAGATCTAGGATCTGGACCAAGTGGTCATGGAGAGTGATGTAGTTGGGATCTTCCTCGTTCTCGAACTTGCAGATACTGCGGTGATCGGCGTCCATCATGGTAATGATCTCGTGCCTTGGCCCTCCTGTAGTGCTCCGTCAGTTCCTGTATCAGCATAGAGTCCCAATGCAACGACGCGATGGTGCTTATCATCAGTTGTGGCTCACCAATGGATGCCGAGTCCGGGTCGACAACGAGCCCCAGCTGGGGCATCTTGCGCGTCTCGTACAGAGAGTAGAGTAAGAAGTTACTGGCGATGAACCTGAATTGCTGGTTGATCTGCTGGTTGGCCAGGGCGCCTCTCATCAGATCCTTGACGTAGTCCTGGTTGTACTCCTTGCTCCCGATAGCAGCCCCTGCGCGCAGGATCCTGTCGAGCTTGTGGGCAGAGTCCGAGCCACTGCAGTTTGCCATTAGCATCCTGAACAGGTAGGTACGTAAGGAAGGTGAGGTGTATGGCAGACCAAAACAGTCGCGCTAGAGCTTGGGAGACCTGAGGTACTTACTGGTGGGGTGTGGCCAGGAACATCAAGCACCTGATCCTGGGAGCCAGCCTGGCTGCTTTGTCCCTAACCAAGTCGCCGGCGGGGTGAGCATCCTCGCCCCTATCCCTCCCCTTGCCCTTCGCCTTCACATCAATCTCCTCAGAGGCTTCGTGAAACGCCAGGCATGCCTGTCGGGAACAGTGGCTGTCAGTTGGGGCGACGGAACGGAAAAACAAGACGGAAGATCGATATGACAGTCAACGGGTGATGTGGAGGTTACACATACCTTCTTGATGACAAGGCCCCCCATGGAATGGCCCACGAGTATGATTGGCGTCTGGGTGAGTGCGCGAATTAGCAAACGGTTACTATGCTTATTACGTGCATTTGCGTGCGGCGGAGAATTTCGGGGAGCATCGGAAGAGGACCTAACAAGGGTCGTCCCGAAGGTGCTCCCGGCTACTACCTACCTCAGTGCCCCTGTTGAGGGTTGGGGACGAGAGCATGTGGGTGTAAAGGGAGTTGCCGAAGTCGTTGACGCTCAGATTGGCCGCTTGGAAGTCGCTCCAGTCGGCAGGATATCCGAAGGTGTGAACCCTGACATATTTGAACTCCGGGTCCCGTGGCAGCCACTCTCCCGGCCAGAAGAAATTCTCCTCCTCTTTCTTTCGCCATGTCTTGAACGAGCCTCCGTGTAGGCCGTGGACGAATATCAGGTCCGCAAGGGGCGCCGAAGGCTCGTGGACACAAGTCAAGCCGATTTTGCCTACTCCCTTCGCGAAGGAGACGAAGGAGTTGCTACGGGGACGCAGGAACGTGCTCGCGGGCGAAGGGGCGGGAGATGGCTGGGCTGAGGCCGGCGCGAATGTCAGCCGTCGAATCAGGGTGGCTTTAAATCCGGTCGCTTTTGGCGTGTTCGCGGGGGCCTCGTTCTCTACGCGGTCATCATTGTCCTGGGATCCCTGGTTGCTGAAACTAAGGCCCGTAGCAAATCTCGTCCTGAAGGAGGGCTCGTCCGGTCGCTGCTCGTCGTTCTGGTCCCTCGGCCCCTGTGCGGATGAGGAAAACGTCTCTAAGTCAGCAAAGCAACTACTAACTATCGGCGAGGCCGACACGCGAGGCCGGCACGATTCGGGAAAAGAAGGGTTGTGTGGACAAATCAGCAGCAGCGACAGCAACAAGGTGCACTGACAAATCTGCTGCAGCTTCTCCAGCGAGACTACCACCACGAAAAAGAAAAAGACAATATTCTTACCGAAGGTCGCCGAGGAACGGGAGCGTCGTGTGAGGGATTTCTCTGACGGGTGGCCATACCTTCCACGCGTCGAACGATGGAAGTTTCCGTATGGCGATGGAAATGACAAAGAGGAGGAGGGCGACATAATATGGAGCTGGCTTGGGGGGCGACGAGGAGCGGGGAAGCGCCCCCTCAAAGTTGCCAGATGATGCCCGACCAGCTCAGCCTTGCCATCACTTTCCCACATGCTCCCACGCGCACGCACTACACACCCTCTCTCTTTCTCTCGGTCGGGTTAGCACTCCGCCAACCCTCCCAAACTCCCAGTTGCACATTCCCCCCAAACTCCTCCCACTCTCTCTCCGCCCACAACACGAACACGAAACGCCCTTACGTCGTCTCGTTCAAACGAACAAACTGTCCCCTCCTGCCTGCATACCCTCCTCCTCAACTCCTCCCCCCTCCATCGGTGTCGCTTTCCAGGCAATAAGTGGGTATCGGGGTCGCTTGAAGCACAAGTATTGCCGAATTAGGGACCGTGGGTTGCGGCTGGATTGAGAACTTTGACGCATGACAGCGGCACCGAAATTCATTTGTCCACTCCGCTGCCAGCCAGCCACTGCAACCACTTTGCACAAAGTTGCGCGGGGGTTTGGAGAACAGCCGACACACCCGATGCTGTCATCATTGGCTGATGTTTCTCACTGGAAGTGTGTGAGTGGGCACTGTCCAATGTGTTCTGGCTGCAGATAAGCAGCCCCCTTGCGTCGCCGTCTCGACCGAAGGGACTGAGGAGCGACTCATCTTCCCCTCTTTTTGCCTGCCTGCCCGCTTCTGTGCTTCCCCAAAATGCAGAGCCTCAGCCCTCAGCGCTTGGTGTCAGTGTCTGACAGGTGGGAGTCAAAGGGTTCATTCGAACTCGAGCGGCCGGGGTTATTTCGCAGCCGACGACTCTTGGTTTTTTCCCCGCCCCCTGTTCCTCTGCCTGTCTGTGTACCAGCTTACGTCCGTACGAACCGAACATCGATCAGTTCGTCTGAACGAATGTGCACTTTTTAGCTGGATTTCCAAGGAAAGACGCATGCATCGCGTGAACGAACAGCCGGGGGCAAGAGGAGGCGGGTGGCTTGGGCGAGAGGTGAGCCGGGAGCACATCAGGCACCCACAAGGCAGCTATCCCCCACCACCCTTTTAATGATGCAACGATCCATTAATACCAAAAACTCTCCGTCCCTCTTGGGGGCCAGCCCGGTCGCATTTGTATGTAATGTGAAGGGAGGTTATTCGACGAAGACGGACCGCTGGCTGTCAGTGAAGTGTTGACGCGGCAGAGAAGAAGATATTTGACGTTAGATTAAGCTTCCTGTAATTTGAGGAGAGAAAGGAAAGCATGCGCAAAAATGACTCGACTGGAGATGCCCTGTGTAGCCCCTGCCGTCTCATTGCAGACGGGACTGACTACTGTCAGCGGGCGCCAGTGGGGTCGCGGGTAGCTTGGGTGCCTTGTCCTTGCAACATGCACCACAGTTCAAAGTCGAGACTTAACTGACCCCAGCCCGTCCAAAGAAAAAGAAATTGCAGGACAGGGAACACTCTATTTTCCTTCCGGGGCAGCAGGACACGACTCTCCCCAGCATCCCTCCACCTGCTCATCACGAATGCACCACCTCTCAAGTCAACTCGTGCATCGTGCGGATATTGGGCATGCATGGCACAATATTGTCGACGCTCTTGCAGGTTACAGGGCGAGCAACAGACCCCCGTTCTGCATGCACTTGTGAACTTTTCCGTGATAATATTACAAATGGTGCATGTCCAAATTTGACCGGTTACCAGTTCCGGACGCACTAAGGGGTCAGTTTGATGCACTTTTCCTCGCGTGGTGCTGCAGTACGCCTTCCAGGGCAGTGAGGCAGGCTGGCGGCGTTCACTCTCGAAACAAGCAAGCCATAATCTAAACGGCAACTTCCACCACGCCGCCCACATTTTCAGCACTGCAGCATGCATGCGGTGATGCCAGAGATGTCACACCAATGAGGTCTGTTAAAACCATCTGGGACCATCTGGGAGTTCCTCCAGGTCAGCCCTGAGATGATAAGAGATCAACCACTCGGTTTCCGCTTCTAGAAAAACTCCACTTTCCAACAACAGCCGCCACCCACAAAACATCAAACTCTGGTCAGGTCGGGGGGCGGGTGCGCTTTCGTGCAACTTGGGGCGGACAGGCGAGACGGCGAAGGAAATACTTTTAGGTAAGAGGAACTAACTGGTATGACTTCTTTTTTTTTCTCGCCACGATCAACCAGGCTACGTGGTAAGAGGTAGGTTCCTCCCTTTCTTCTCTAGTCAGAAACCTGGTTGCCCGTCAAGGCAGGTCGTGCCAAGTTGTCTATCATCCCCGTTTTGACACGCGTCAGTTTGGGCCTCTGTGGTTGGGTTGGGCCCCATTCACAGTCATCAAGCATAAGTTATTACAGGAAAGGCCACACATTTGTGTCCCATCATCATGATCAGGGACCGAAGAGCCGCCAAGGACGCTAAGCCTGGCCGTCCTCGCACATGTATGACGTCGGAACGCTGACACGCGTTGTTTCCCCGAAATTCTTCATGGGAAAACCCATCATGGCATAGCCTTCATTGTCCCACATGACCTGCCACATGTACGAACTACGAACTACGGAGATTACTAGCCGTGACTTTCAGGAGCTGTTACCCTCGCCGGCCCTCCAGCGGAATGAACACTCCGACAGTCTTTGCTAATAAAACTAACCTGCACAACCTGTACCCAGTCACTGGTGTCATTTCATAGTCACGGATCCCGTGATCCTCACAAACACCTCCTCGGTATGCTTCCACACCATCTCGTTGACCCCCTTCTGCCGCAACGAGGCGAGTAGCTCGCCCACCTTCTTCGACTTCCCATTCTCGTTGTCCCAGTTGATGGTGTACATCCCGCTCCCAGCACGCCCATCCGTGCCTTTCGCAACGGCGGCGCCTGGTATAACAGCCAGGGCGACGCCGTCCTCCGCCCCACTACCGTAGCCGTTGCTGGCGCTGCTGCTGGGACCATCATCACTGGGAGACCGAGCTGTCGCCGCAGCCGGGTACATGGCGCTCGTGATCAAGAACACGTGCCGCTCGCCGGACTCGTCATTAGAGATGAGCACCCACCTGCCCACGAACCACATGAGCACGTTGAAGGCCGTCGCCGCCCACCTGGGCATGTCCCGGTGGATGGCCGACCGGACGACACCCGGGAAGTCGTGCACGAAGGACACGTCGGGCGCGCGCCTGGCGAACTCCTCCATCGTGAGCGTCGTGAGGGAGACTATGTGGTTCCGCCAGCCAAGCACGCCGCCGCCCGGCGCAGAAAGGTTCTCCGTGTCGACGGGCCCTTCCACCCCGCCCGCCAGGGTTGAGACGACGCGTCGCAGGCCCCCCTTGGCCGCGCGGATTTGGGGCAGGAGGTTCGCGATGAACCGCGTCCGGGCGTAGTATCCGATCGCCATAGGGAGGTTCAGGCCCTCGGCGGTGTCTCCTAGAGAATAAGAAAACCCAGAGATTTCCGAAAGCATCAGTCAAAAGCCAGAAGTAATGAACAAGACAAACAAGAGAGGACAGGAGTAGACCAAGACAGGATGGGTAGGTAGGTGCCTAGGCTCACGTTTCCCAAAAACGATTGTGCCGATGCTGAGGTACAGGATGTTGATGGCCGTCTCCTTCTCCCTGATCTGCCGACACACGTCGTCGACGTTGACGAGCAGGCTGAGGTCGGCCTTGATGAACTCGAACGTGCCCTCGGGGTTCACCCGGCGACACTCGGTGGCGATCCTGTCCCCGGCCTCCTGGGAGCGGCCCACGAAGTACACCCGAGGCCGCCGCGCGTACTTGGCGTACGCCAGCAGAGTGTACTCGCCGATGCCGTTGGTGGCGCCGACTAAGACGGCGACCATCCCGTCCGGCAGGGCATGGGGGATGCGGAGGTTCGAGGCGAGGACGTCTTTTAGCGCGACCATGGCTTCAGGCTGTGTACCTAGGTAGGTACCTGGGTCGGCTGTGTAGGTAGGTAAGTAGCTCGGTAGGTGCAGGCTGCAAAGTGATAGATAGGAAGGTAGATATGCAAGACTGCCGGCGAGAGTTTAGAGGCGGGGAAGAAAGCGCTTCGATGCTCGTATTAGCCTAATCACAACCTGCCAGTACGCCATCCTTTCAGACATCAGAGCAGGAAGGGAAGGAGGAAGGGCCATCACTTTAAAGCAAGTTCCGGATCCGGCCAGCGAGGGCAGGCTGGACGGTACAGAGACGGACGGACTTAGGACATTGTCAGGGTAAATTCCATTGACCACTTCCGACATTCAGACCAGATCCCCCAGGTGGACGCACGTTTTCCATCGTGAAAGTCGTGATGAGGTCAATGTTCGATCGCCCACACTCTCGACGCTAAACCTCCCTTCGTATTGACGCAAATCTGATTGGCCCATTGCGCTGTAAAACAGGGGCTACCCCGGTGTTACAATTTGCCTTTCCTGTGCTCCCATAACTGCGGCATCGCCGGAATCAACGGGGTGCAAGAAAGCCCCGTGGAAAGATGGAACTAAAATTGGCATATCTATTGTCGACTTGCAGAAAACTACCTAAGGACCTAGTTGAGAAAACTCTTAAGGAAGAAAGAAAGTGGGATCTCTGCCGTTGCCCCCATACCAGCCCAGAAAACTCTCGTCCAGCATTCTGTCACCACCACTCACTCGCTCTGGACCCTGACAACCACCTTCCCCTTCGCATGCCCCCCATCCAAGACCCCGTACGCTTTCAGGGCATCCTCAAACGCCCACTCGCTATCGATCAAGGGCCTCACCGTCCCGGCCCGCATCATCTCCGCCACGCCCTCCATCGCCTCCGGCACGGGCCCCGTGACGTCCACCGTCCTGTACGTCCTCCCCACGCCGCCCAGCCACCTCGACTTCGGCCAGGCCTTGGCGGTCATGCGGGCCATGTTGGAGCGGAGCGCGTCGCCCAGCTTGGGCTTCGTCGTGCCCCCGACGGAGGCGTACACCCCCGTCTCCGCGAGGAACCGCGCGCTCTGGTTGAGCAGGGGCAAGGCGCCGACGCAGTCCACCACGGCGTCGAAGGGCGGCTTGTCCGGGTATCTCTTCGCCAGCTCGTCTGGCACGGACTTGTGGACTGTGTAGTCGATGATCTGCAAAAACATTAGAAGAGAGAGAGAGAGAGAGTTAGTCTCAGTTCATCAACTACCTAGAGGTCTTGTTCTGTCTCGAAAGCAGGGCGATCATAGGAGGCGGAGCCAGCGCTATGCTAAGTATCCCGCACAAGCGTCTCTTGCCAATGGATAGCTGCCGAGGTGTGAAACAAGACACCATGGCACAGCAACAGCAGAAAAGGAAAAAAAAACTCACCTCATCAGCCCCTAGTCCCCTAACAAGCGCCTCATTCCTCCCGGAGCAAACCCCAACCACAAACCCCTCCGGCCCCACCGCCTCCCTCGCCATCTGCACCGCGAACGTGCCCACACCTCCGCTCGCGCCGTTCACGACCACGCGACCCCCTTTTCTAAGCCCGGACGTCTTCCGCACCAGCAGCCACGCCGTCGCGCCCGCCACGGGCACCGTCGCCGCCTGCGCGAACGAGCACTCGGCCGGCTTGCGGACGGCCCAGGAGCTCGGCACGGCCACGTGGCTGGTCAGCGCGCCGCGGCCGGTCTTGTTCGCGTAGTCGAAGTGGAGGCCTGCGATTACTTCGTCGCCTTTACGGAAGCGTTGTGTCTCGGGCTGGGGCTGGGTCCGGGTTGCCGATGAGGCAGCTTCTGGAGATGGATCCCACACGTCTAGAACCGTGCCGGACAGGTCGAATTCGGGAACTGCCGTCTTCGGGTTGCTGCCGTCCCCACCGCCGCCTCGCACGAAGAACGGGAGCATGCGCATCAGGCCTGAGCCGATTGGGTTGAGCGCGACGTGCGACGTCTTGATCAGGATCCATTGCTCGCCGGGCTTGCTGTTGGGGGCGGTGGCTTCTGGATGCTTCGGCGGAAAGTCCGGGATTGGCAGGTCGGTTGTGAGGTGCAAGACGGAGGAGGGCGGTCCTCTCGCGGTGAAGGTCCATGCTTTCGCCATGATGTTCGATATGGCTTGTAAGAGTCGTGGGTGTGTTGGTGCTTGTTGGTCAAGCCTCAAAGGTTGTTCCTTATTCGACTTCGCTGATTGCTACCTAGCCTTGATACCTCGATGCTGTCTTGGTGCTGTTGAGCTTGGGGGAGAGTGGTTCATTATCCTCATCGTCACCAACACACTTCAAAGAATTGATTCCAGTTCTTATATACCTACCTACCTACATCTGCCTACCTGCCTACCTCAGGTAGGTAGCCACGAGTTGCGCAAGCCCGTGACGTGATTCCATCGGAAGACGTTCAAAACATAGTTCCGTGATCCGTCAGGCCATGGATGGGAGAAGAGGAGCCGCCCAGCGATTCCAAAGAGGCGCGTGTTCTCCGCAATCGGCTGAGGGAAGGATTTCGGGGCTCCAAGGAGACCAGAACATGCCGGATGACGCCCACCCGCCACCCGTGTGCAGTCAGGAGGGCTCGCGCTCAACGTAATCGGTTGGGTGTTGGGAATGCAAATGGTCCCGACGGTTCAATTGGGAGGGGTAAGGATTACGCCGTGTCGTGGGTCGGCGACCGTTGGACCGATCTGGCTCCGTCGGCCCCACCAAATCCTCCGCCCAGCATTCTAGCTTACTGTAAATGTGGTGGTAACGGTTGTTGAAACGGCTCTGTCTTAGATCAATAACAGCTTGCGGTGACGACTGAACAATCGAGTAATCGATAGACGGAGGCGTAAGGCTGCAGTCGAGATCGATAAGTAGAACGGGACCTGGATTGCTCTCGGAAAGATGCTTGGAGATTCTCCCACCCCGTGGTAAGTTTTACCACCCTCTCATCCCATTTTTTAGTTCGCGGAAGGAATGCTTGACGCCTTCCCGTTCGCTTGACGTTCATCGCGATATCGCCCGCCTTCCCAGCATCCTACTTCTACGTCCTAGTTCGCACCTCATCTCTCGGTACAAGCATTGCACGTAGTAACTTAACGCTACTCCTGCAGCAATTAGCTGCACAGGGACCTGAGCAGTCGACCACCCTGGAAAATCAGTAGATGCGGCCGAGCGTAGCAATCCGGAGCGAAATAAAAGCCGTCGATATTCGCCAGGGTTAGTGAACCAACATAGAATATGTATTTCCTACATACACGGGGGTATCTTGATGTACGATATGCACCTTTTCCTCCACGAGGTGTTCTTCCGTCCTCTCCTTTCTCTACAACTCGTCTCTCCCGCCGTACTAACCACGAGGGTCCGCTCGCGAGTCCAACGATCCAGTCGTCCGTCGTCGACTCGGGAACGCTTCACATGGCTTTGATACAAATTGTGACTTTCAGCTACTATCTCACTACATTAGCGAGATATTCACAGCTAGATGGCTCGTGAGAGCCCGCATTCCAAATCGTCATCATTTGGCCGCGCCCGAAGCCTCTCGCAGTAGCTTCTGCAGCCGCTCGTCGCCCGCGTACTCCCTGAGTGCAGCCTCCTTCCACTTCTCCCAGTCGTGCGCGAGTTCGGAGCTCTGAAGGTCTTGAGTATGGCTCGCTCCATGGGCAAGGCGTACTTCCACATCGATTCGAGTCCCAGACCCCACACGAACCTCCTCAGATTCTCGTCCGACATGTAGGCCGCCAACCCTTCGCTCCCCTTCTCCATAAGAATCCTCTTGAGACTGAGATCGTCAGCGCTCAGGCCGACTTTCCCGTCGAAGACAGCGCCCATGTCGGCCGTCACCAGCGAGGGACCAAACGCCTCTGCGCGGGGCACGACGCGCGCCATCTGCCAGTCGATGATGCTGGTAATGTTGAAGTCTTCGTCGACCATGATGTGGTCTGCCTTATCATCAACGTGCTTGAGAAAGAAGACTTCGGTCTCCTCCTCCTGTCCAGTGTTGGGGACGGCGATTTGGTGCACGTTGTCCTTCAAGAACCGGTACACCAAGTAGACCTCGACCGGAAACTGCGGATATGCCTGCCCGTCCGCGATCAGGGCAAGATATTGCTCTGCCCAGGCGGTGTAGTAGGCAGCTGAGGTCTGGAACGGCCCGTACGGATCCGGAACGTAGAACCGATCAGTAGCGAAGGCGAACACTGTAGGACGGCCACTTTCGTGGAGCAACAGTGACCCCGCCTTAAGGAAAGGGTGCTTCTCTAGCTCGGCTAGAATGTCGGCAAGCCCACGCCAGACCTTGTCTTCACCGCCGTTCCACGGCTTTCCTCGCGCCTCCTCCGTAAGGAGAAAGCACACGCCCACTCCGCAATCCGTCTGCTTCGAGGGCGTGCCCCACGCGAAGGCTCGAGGGGCTAGGACGGTGGTGGTTTCGAGGAATTTGAGTGTGGCATATTCGCTCTGGATCAGATACTCGGCGAGCGCGGCTGGGGACCCAGCCGCAAAGCCAGTTACCCGAGGAACACGCAGCATCCATGACGTCCCGTCTTGGAAGCGGATACGGGCGTGGTAGTTTGCGCAGCCCATGAGAGCACCGCCAGGGGCTTGGCCCGAGTTGTGGTCGATGGCACACGGCTTCCCGCCGTTAAGGCTAGACGCGAGATCGCAGACCGCCTTGTTGTTGATCAGGGGGCGTAGTCGATCGAGCTCTGAGATGACAAGTGAGTTCCACGTTGCATCGTCGATGTCCTACCGGCGGTGATATGGAAGAGACAACGTGAGTCAGTGACCGTGAATAGCAGCGAGCGGAGACGGTTGGGGAATAAAAAGAACAAGATCCCCAGCTAACTAACCTTGCTACGCTCGTGGAACTCTCTAGACATGTGAATGCCGCAGAAATGATGCTGGCAAGCGTCACAGCCTCCCCCAACGGAACGGGCACTCGGCCGTCCACAATCGGAGACGGAGCAGTCAAAGTGTCTTGATACCATTGGCTGATCAATGCTGAGTGAGAACGGCATAAGAACCCGAGGGAAACGTGGATGGAAAGGATGGAATTAGTGAAGGGATGGCCATGCGATCTTTCTATACACAAAAGAAGGGGTTGGGTCTCGTGCTAGCCTAGTATTCACGTTGTACATGGAAGACATGCCAGCAGTCAACAATCAGGGATGGACCGAACTCGAAAGCAGACAAGCCCCACCTCAAGAACCAACACGCATACACTAACTCTGCCAAGAGTGCTTTCGGAATAGCGCTTATGAGGTGAGTCACGACGTGCCTTAGACAGGGCTGCACTATTGGGGAAATGGCGGTAAATATGACTGCGAGTACAGCACCTACCTGCACAGTATTATTACCTGCCTGTCTGGTACCCGGCTCACCACAGACACAGTCTCCGAGTAAAAGCAAAGAAGTCACAGACCCCCAGTTTCGATTCGGTACTCTCAATAGTGCTCCATATCAACAGGAAAAAAAAAAGCGAACACGAAGAACGCACTGTTGATTTTTACAAACCGTCACGTGGTGGAGGACTCAGTACTACTTATTTTACGCGGCTCGGATATCGCTGGTCAGCTTCCTGTCAGGGGGTGGCGCCTGTCGAAATGTTTCAGATCTTAACGACGCTAGCCCGTTTACCCGTTGAGAAGTCGTCTTGATTTTGATTTTCTACTTTAACCACTTACTATTTCGAGAGAACAGAACTCTCGCCTCCCATGGATAAACTCAGATCGCTGATCACCCATCCATGGGACGCTCCAAGGGACAAGGGGCCGGGGAAGCCGCCCGCAGACAACGCCTTTTTCTGCCCGGAGCTCTCGGTGCTGTCGGACCGCCTCGACGACATCAAACGGGGCAGCAGCATCACCATTGCTATCATGGGGGACGCGGGGATAGACACGAAGGCGATTGGCGGCAAGGTATGTACCTACTCAAGCGGCATGATTTCCACGCAAAAGCCCGGCTCGCTCCCCAGAAGCAGTCCAGGCAGAGACACTGCCCCGCTAGAGCCACTGGGCCTTGACTAATCATTCCCTACATGTGTAGCTCGAGCATGCCATAGACAAGCTCGTGGAAGAAAAGCACCGCTGCTCCCGACCCAAGCCGTGGTTCTTCTTCGAAGACACCCTCTACGAAGTCCGCTGTGTCGGGTGCGACTACGAACGCCTTCTAGAATCCGCGAGCTACGTGTCCGACCATTATGGCCTCATCTTCGTATACGATGAGTCCAAGCCACGAACACTTGAATACATCAGCCGTCTCCTGGATGACTTCATCACAGACACGGTTGAAGGAGACGCCAGGCGGCTTCTGAGTGTCGTCGTCATTGGCCTCCGCAGGATGTTTGTTGGGGACGACGCAGGAGCCGGCAGTGGCACCGACGGAGCCGAAGCAACTGCAGCTGTTGCGGTGTCTAAAGAGGCGGCCGAGAGATTGTCGGCCAAGAATAGTTTTATCATTTCCACGACAGCATCATCGCGAAAGCTCGATGATGATGGGGTTTTCAACGCTATCGGCTTGCTGGTTGAGCATGTCCACCGCCGGGCTTACGGCCCTCAAAGGGGAGGCGTTGCTGGCAGAGCTATTCGCAGGCTCCTAGGTCGAGAAACAGCGCCAAGTGAGAGCGATGAGAGGGACGAAGAGAATGCAGGGACCGGCTATACGAGTGCTAAGGAGGAGAGTCAGGAGCGGAAAGTGTTCTGTAGGACGCTGAAGCGGCTGCTGGCTGCTAAGCGCGACGAACCTGTTCAGGAATGACTGTCCTTTAGACAGGTAACTCCTACCATAGAGACTACCTAAGTACGAGATTGCTTCCTAGTATCCAGCCTTGACGCCAAGTACCCTGGCGCCATTCCACCCTACCTAGTATCATTCCATCCTGTTACCAGATCGCAATATCCTCTGCCACAGCGCCTGTATCTGAAAAATACAAGAACGTGTAGCGTCTTACTCGATATTGATAGCAATCTTGCCGACATGTGACTGAGCCCACTGCATTGGGTTGGAAGAGTTACACAGTTAGCCACTTGCGGAAACACTGCTTGCACACGCTCGGTTGTCTCAGTGATCAAGACTTACCATGTACTCGTACGCCCCACGCAGCTGCTCCAGCGTGAACTCCTTCTCGTCAAGCACTGGGTGAATGTCATTCGCCTCAATAGCGTCCACCATGTCCTGCATCTGCGCGCGCGACCCGACGTAGACGCCTCGGACGGTGCACAGCTTGTTCAGCGTGGACATGACGCTGGGCATGTCCTCGCCCGCCTTCCCGCCCAGGAACCCGACCACCGTGATGATCCCCTCCATGCGGACGCACCTCAGGCTCTGCTGGAACGTGCCCAGCCCGCCGACCTCGATGATGTGGTCGACGCCCCTCTGGTCCTTCGTGAGCCTCCTCGCCGTCTCGCCCCAGTTGGGGTCCTCGCGGTAGTTGATGACGTGGTCGGCGCCGAGCCTCCTGAGCTTCTCTGCCTTCGCCGCGGTGCTCGTCGTGGCGATCACGGTGGCTCCCGCGGCCTTGGCGAACTGCAGCGCGAACACGCTGACGCCGCCCGTGCCCTGCACGAGGACCACGTCGCCGGGCTTGACGGGCCGGAGGCCGTACAGCGCGTTCCAGCTCGTCAGCCCTGCGCAGGTGAGGGTCGCGGACTCGACGTGGCTGAGGTTGCGGGGCGACGCCACGACGCCCGTCTCGGGGAGGACGGCCCACTGGCGCAGGGTGCCGTCGAGCGCGCCGCCCAGCCCGGTCCCCGCGGCGGCGATGTCGATGTTGCCGTACTGATGGCCCTGGTTGAAGAGCGTGGTCACGCGGTCGCCCTCCTTGAAGCCCGTCACCTTGGAGCCGACGGCTTCTACCACGCCGGCGCCGTCGGAGCCGGGGACGATGGGCGGGGTGCCGATTGGGAATGGGTATTCGCCCTGTCGAGCTCACCAGCAGCCGAGTGAGTTTTTGGTAAGCAGTGATCTTTCTTGGTCTCGTCTCGCCCGCACTGGATGCATTATCTCTATGTCGGCCCTTAAGCCACAGGTCTTAAGGACTCATTGACTCGTGCATGGGTGAGGGAGGAGCTTGAAGAGATCGACCGTGGAGAAACTCACTCTTGGGATGATAAGGTCTCGGTAGTTGAGGGACGCGCCATGAAGACGAACTAGCACCTCCGTCTCGCCGACCTTGCGGATGGGAGCGGCGGCTTGGAACTGGAGCTCATCGAAGCCCTTGGACGTTCCGCTAATGGTCCACTGCTTCGTCGTCGTTGGTGAGGCCATGGTGAGTGAGTGAGCGAATGAATGAGATGAGTGAAGGCGAGTTTTTACCAAAGAGGTTTAAGGGTCTCTAAGACCTCTCTGACCCTTCTTTGTTGTGTGGATGGAGGAGGTCTGATCGGATGAAGGTCCAGAGGTTTGAAGCCGTTCCTCAAGGCAGGGTGGACGTCCAGGTTTAAATATCGCCAGGAAGTCGCGATGCCTCATCTCATTATGCCATTGTTTCCATCCCTATAAAACACCAGATTGGTAATTGGGAACGGGATCCATTCCGTACGCCTTTTTGCTTTGGTCTGCATCGACAAATGGGCGGGAGAAACTGGACCCGACCAATCCGTGGGTGACGGTTCATCCATACCTGTAGGTACGTGGATGCGTATCAGGTAATCGGATGGAAAAACTCTCTCCACCAAATCCAGGGACGGGCGACCGTTTTGACATCAGATGTAAGGATGTGGGGGATTTGAGATCCATGGAGCACGGCTTTTAGTTGCGGGAAAACGTTTTCTTAGGTGCCGGATTTGATGCTTTCTAATCCGAACGATCCGAGTCCGAGGAGCACGGACGGGAACATTTGATGACCCGTTTTCGAAGATTTTCGATCTTGTTCGCCCTTCTTCTGCTGCCCAGACCTGTATGCCATTCTACATACACCGCTGTGCGACGAAAAAAAGATATCGTGCTTATTTTCGGGCTCCAAATATGTTGTCCAGACAGGCTTGATGTGTAAGGGCTTGATGGGTAAGCCTGCCCAATCCCACTCGGCATCGAATGGTGACGTCCGAGAGTGGCCCCGCTTTTCCGGCAGCCAGAACCCGCCATGCTCGGGAAGGGCCGTTGTCATGTTCCGGCATCGTACCGGCGTCGCACCGAAGAGAGGCCTCCGCAGGATCACACCGGAGACACCTTGGGGGTAGAAAGCTTGGATGTCCCGGTCTGGGTGGGCGGTTCAAACCTGGAATATTCCAGGAACCAAATCCGCGAGCGAGAGCGGGAGGGCGGCTGTCGTCAGCTCGGCGGAAGACGAGCCTGATGGAACTGGAAACGGAATATGCGTCCGCTGTTATCGCCGGGTGGCTTACCTTCGAGTGTGACGCGCACGATGATCGCCTTCAATAGATGTCACTAAAACTATCAGCTACCAACGCCCTTCACAAGGGGTAGTGCCATCTCGGCGGTTCTTGGCGTCAGAGCCAAGCTGTTAACCGCGGGATCTCTTTTATGTTCTGGCTTAACCCGCGTATAATACACAGCCTCCTCGTAATCGTACCTGCAATACGTTCACAAGCACCATCGCTTGAACACACACCAAGTGCATTATAAATGCATCAGTTTTCCTCAACATCCTAGCCTTAGATTTCGAGCATGGTGTTCTATATCATCGTACTTCACTGACAGCACTCTACTAGTTTGGACGATAAGATCAACCTCAGAATAATGAATCCGCAGAAGTCGAACAATCCGTTCTATATCAACCCGGATGAAGCACCTCCTCCATACCATGTCGCAACTCAGCCTGGTGCTCCAACTCAGCCACAGCCACCACCGCAACAGCCCTACCTCTTTACCCCTGCTCCTGGACTCGAGATTCCTCCTGTGAATGGCTACTCTCCAGGCACATCTGGGCAGAAGCAACAGCAGGCACACCAGCCTTACGCGAGCCCCTTCGAACAACAGCCATCGCCGTACCCTCCCACTTTCAACGGTGGCGGCCCAAGTCCACCACAGCAACCGCAGCAAACATACTTCCAGCAGATCCAGCAGCGAGAAAACTAGCAACAACAACAGCAGCAGCAGCAACTACAACAGCTTCCACAACAGCCACGATACCTCCAACCACACACCCTCGTCATCTCCAAATCCCTCTCAGACTCGCACCTCTCCTTCATCCGTCCCGTCGGCGGCAGCTTCCAACCCCCTTCTTCTTCTCCTTCAACCAACAACACCGAGCCTCCTCCTCCCCTGTATTCCGTCTACTCCCTCATAGGCTCCAAGCCCGACTTTGTCCTCTACTCCGGCTTCCCAGCCGCACACTCCATCATCGGTTCCGCGACGAAGATCTCCTCGGGCACCTACCAGTTCACCATCCGGGGCCGGCCGATGGGCAGCATGAAGGTCAGCAAGATGAGCGGAAACGCGTCTTTTCTCGAGAGTGACGGAGGACAGAACAGGCAGCTGAAGTGGAAGATCGTGCACGGCGGCGTCACGGGTGCTGCGGGGGAGATAGAGCTGTTCGACACGTGGTCGGAGGGTAAATTAGCGAGGGTTGGGGATCCGCATCATGCCCCAGCAGGCAGCACAGGGGGTTCTGTGGGAGGAGAGACAGGGGGAGGGCTGGCAGGAGGGCTGGCGGGTGGGCTAAAGGGGCTCTTCGGAGGTGGGGATAAGGAGATCAGAATGCTGGTTGGTGCCGAGAAGGGGTTCGTCGAGCTGGTGGTGCTGAGTGGCATCGCGGCTAGGGCGGTGAATAAGAAGGCCGATGCTCTCGTTGGGGGCGTTGTTGAGGCTTTGGCGCTGTGATGTGAGATCTTGGTGTCGGGTGAAGGGCGGGTACTAGGAAAGGAACGTAGATGTTTCATAGAATCCCAACAGTGTTCTAGAACGGCCGGCCGGGCCGTTACGAGCTGGCAGAGTTAGGAGGGGTCGAGTTGCCGACAAGGGGGAAGACGGTGGCCCTGTAGGGAGTTTTACTTTCAACCAGAAGAACTTGGGAATCCCCCATCGTGATCCTAGGTAGTTATGGCAAGAAGATTCATTGGACCGAAAGAAGAACCCCGACCATAGACGAAAGAAGAAAAACAGAGTGGAAGCGAAATACACTAAAAACCCGTTCCCTTTTCCCCGACCGTTGCTTTGAACTCTCTGACATAAAGCAAACCGCTGCACCGTTCACAAAAACTGAACCTCCATATGACACCCTCACTTAACATCCATGCAATCCGACTCAAGATACCCATTCTTCCCTCCCGCGGCATCGCTTTTATTCCAAGGAAGCCCATCTAGTAGAAGAGACTCCCGGCTCAGAATTGGACAGTGGTAAACACCTTGTCGCGACCCTCCTCCTCCTCCTCCTCCTCCCTGTCACCATCCCTCTTCTTACCATTTTCTGGCCTCGTATACGGCGGCGGCGGCATCGCCACGCCACCAAAGCTGTCACCACTCTCCCCCGCCCGCAGCAGCTGCTGATACATCTGCTGCTGCTGTCTCCTGAGGCGGCCCTGCTCCTCCTCCTCCTCCCGCTGACTTCGCTCCAAGTCCCTGATCTGCCCCTCCCTCGCCGCCCTGTCGTTCATCCTCTTAGACACCTGGATCACCACGCACCCGGCCAGCACCGCGCCGACGCTGCTCCACATCAGCCCCGCGAACCCTCCGCCCAGCCGCGCGGATCCCACGCCTCTTCCCCTCAGGAACCCCACGGCGAGCCCGCCGTACACGCTCGCGCACGTCGCGCTCGCGAGCACGGCCACGAAGGCGTGCAGGTGGCGCCAGAAGCGATAGCGGTCCCAGAACTCGGGCGGCAGACTGTCGATCTCGGCGTCGGAGCCCGTCGGGCACGAGCACGTGCTGGACGAGAAGACGAGGCAGCGGCAGCGCAGCCACGGCTTCTTGAACGCGACGACGGCTTCTTTGGCGAGGACGAACGAGAGAAGCAACAGATCATAAAGCATGAACAAGAAAGCGACGATCGTGTGGGCCATGTGCGTGGAGTTGCCGGCGGTGTAGTAGCGGAATTTCTGGAAGAAGGCGTTGTTGACGCAGGGGGAGGTGGAGATTTCCGGGTGGGGGTCGGACCAGGACGGCGCGCAGGCGTGCTGGGACGGGTCGAGGCCGACGCGGTCGGCGACGTCGTTGAGGTGCTGAGGGAGGCGCAGAGTGTTGGCCGGCCCCGTGAAGAGGAGGCCCGCGGAGAGGGACCCGTCTTCGGCCGAGGGGTACTCCCAGCCGAAACTGTTGAGGAACCAGTGGATCTTGACGAGGTAGTTCTCGCCCCCTAGGTTTTTATTCGGGACGATGCCGTCGAACTATGGGTGGGAAAATTGGGGGAGGGGGAACTTGCGATGAGCTTTCTGGCACTTCTTCTGTGGAGGGAGAGAGGGAAGCAAAGCAAAATTGATGGCTGATGATGATCCATGCATCATGGATTCGAAGGAGGAAAGCACCCAGCCATCTCACCTGCACGATGGACAAGTCCACCAATCCTATCCGCCGGCGGCCATCGCCGGTGTTATACGTCCAGCTTCCCGAGACCAACACGAGCAAGATTGCGACGAAGGCGAAGAGAATGGCGAGGACGGAGAAGATGCGCAGCAGGATTGGCGCAGGACCCGCGCGACGGCGGCGTGGCCTCGCTCCTGCGTGGCCAGGGAAAGTCATGACGGCTGTCGAAGAAACGAGTTGAAAGATGATTTCTCTGCTCGAAATTGCCGTTCTTGGTTTTGCTGGTATCTCATGCTTTCATTCAGCCGATCACTCGCTGCTGCTAGCGGTGCGTTTCCTTTGCTGGTGAATGATGGGCTGGAGGTTTTGCGGCGTCTCCGTTTAGCAACATCACCCAGCTCCATTATACGGACTGAACAGAAGACAAAGAATTTGTTCCCAGTCCATCGTCATTGCCCGGTCTCTTATTTATTTATTTTTATCGCTGCCATTGAAGGCGAACTGGGTAGTAGAAGTTATTCGAATCCAATTGGGGCAACAGCCCATAGTGGGCTGAGTAAATAGTGTGGTTTGTCTCCTGGGTCATTCGACAGGTACAGTAAGGGAAGTCGCTGTTGTCGATATCATGTGCATTCAGCTTCACCTTACGCATTTACCCGCAATATGGGACCGCTTATTATTGTGCAGATCTGGGGAAGAACTGCAGGGTTACTCCAACCACTAATCCCGTACAGTGTAGTACCGGATTTTCAGGAAGAGAGAGCCCACAACTGTGGTCGTGATTGTGCGAGGACTCGGAAGGCGCCTACAGTACCCGTATGCCAGGAGAATGAAGGGGACAGTCGGGCGTACCATGTCAACGCACCGACCCTCACGACACCAAACAGATTTCCTCGATTGATCGATTGATTGTCTTTTGAGTACTATTGATACGTATTTTGGCCTCAGAGGTCCTTTTGCGTTGTACTAGCACGATATCCCTAACATCCCTGGAAATGTGATCCAGAAACACAGTCCGTCCCTCGCCGATTTCGTGGCGGCGCTCCATCTGGTCGGAAATATGGGCGTATAGTGTAGCCTCGGATATGTCGAAGCTGTGGTTGTGCCAGGGCAGTGAAGGCGAATTCCCGTGTTAGGTTGCCGTTCTCCCATGATATCTCGGCGTAGACGTCGAGCGCTAGGTTGGCCGCGTTTCTAGCTGTGACAATGGCGGCCCATGGGATGCGAAGGGGGTCCAGCGGACGAGTCGTGGCGGCTGCCATCGCTTGTTGCTCTATTCTCGCGAAGAGTTCCTGGAGACTCCTGGCGGGCTGAGGGTTATGAGGATCTATCGTTAATACGTTAGTGGGTTTGACGGGTGAGATGGGCGACTGTTTGAGGAGATAGAGAGGATCCTGTGTGATACCGGAATGCCGCTTGTTGTAGCGGTCTGCCTTGATCGTAGAGGAGGCACATCCAGAGCTCCGGCACTAGAGGCTTTGGCGGCATCAGGGGTGGCATCGGTACTACGAGCGGCGGCAGCGGCACTAGGGGCGGCGGCGGGAGCGGCACTTGGGCCGGTTGCGGCGAGACTGAAGAAACTGACGGGGACTGGGGGCGGGACTAAGAGCGGCGGCGGGACCAGGGGCGGTCGCGGCGGGATTAAGGGTGGCGGCGGGGGCGGTACTTGGAGTGGCACTAGGGCCGGCTGGCTGTTGGGGGAGAGGACGTAGACATTTTGATAATTGTTTCATTGTGGATGGCGAAGGGTTTATAAATCGATTTCAAAATGTTTTATTTTTAATTTTTTTTTCGACAAAACGATCGCGAAATGCCAACCGTTCGGGGAACGTTATGGGGAGAAAATGATCTTAAAAGCAATGTGGGAAGGTATTGAATGAGACGTTCTTTCGTGTCCCAAATGTCCAAAATTTAGGTGGGCGATCTCTTGGAGTGGGCAGGGGCGGGTAGAGAGGTAGAGCACTTGTTTATACTTCGCCTTCCAGATTCGCCAGCTTGTGCCATGGACAACGACCCAGGCTCGTTCGAGCAGTGAGTCCCAGTGCACTCGTGACGAGATCTCAATATCTCATGTGAGTCACAAGCCGGGATGGCAACTTCCTGCCAACGACCACCCGTCCGTGACCGATATTCTCGATGCAGTGACAGCCGGCGTCGCATTGAGGCGTCCAGCGTGAAGTGAAGCCATCCATGTGAACGAGACATCAGGAGGCCGCCCGCTAAGGCCTCCGTCGTCCCCGTGGTGGTGGCATGTAATCGTGAAATCCACTCACTTCCGCATCACTAGGTACCTGTTCTCCACCAGTAAGTTGAGCTTCAGTTATCAGCGTGCCTCGCGAGACTCTCAAGCTCACCGGCCTTGTGGCTATTTGATCTCACTCACTTGCGTCTCTTTATGAGCTATGTATCGGTGAGGAATCGAGAGGAACATATTCCCATACGCGGCTAAAGTCACTCGAAAACACCTCAGGTCAGGTACCGCATCACTGATCACCGACACACATCCTCGACATAACGCTAACTTCATTTATCTACAACCTTGACCATATCCAATCGCCACCATCCCCTTGTCTCTCTATGTTCCAGTGTAATTGGTCTTTCTGTCTCTGAATTTCAACAAGCTTCCGCCAACGGAAGATACAGTTGGGAATCTAACAGACCCTATCCTGCGGCTTTTGCTCACGATGCACCGGGTACCAAGGTAGGTGGGCACGTACCTAAGTTAGAGATCGAATGGAGGCCAAGGAGAGGGGAATACTGCGCTCAAAACCGCCGTGAATGTGTAGCCTGAATATAAGCGACGGCGGTCGTACGCAGCAAGAGGACCAGGGCGACGCATCACCAGAGCGAGGAGTTGGTTTGCTTTGTCCAAGGGGTAGATCCAAAAGTAGATATCCTAAAGGCGCAAGGAACGACTTAACCAGTGGTGGAAGTACGAACTATTGACTAGACTTCATCCTAACGCCGCCGAGATCATCAGCTAACCCAACCCGCAGCTTCCGTTCCCTAATTACACCGGATCCCATCAACTACTTCGACTCCGGCACAAGCCTCCACAGCTTGTCAAACCGATTCTCCGGATCATACTTCGCCTTCAGCTCGCGCAGCCTCCTCGTGTTCGGCCCAAACGCATCCTCCGCGGCGATCGGCTGGGACACGTAGTTGTTATACTGCCCCACGCCCCCGACGCCGCCGATGCCGCGATGGCCCCTCGCGCGGACCGCCCTCTCGAGCCCCTGCTTGAACGCGCGCACCTCCGCGTCCTTGTCGGCGTCGGTCCAGCACATGCCGATCATGACGTTGAAGTACCGCCCCCTGTTCGACGCCGCCGTCGCCTCGAGCGGCACCTCGACGATCTTGTCGAACGCGAAGAGCTCGAACCCCACGACGCTGTCGCGCAGCTCCTGAGTCGGGCTGCAGTTCGCCTCGACCCACGACCACAGCATCTCGGCCGCGTCCCGGACGACGTCCGCCGACAGCGGGGGAACGGCGTTCGCGGCGCCGAAGAGCCACCGCTTCCTGTGGCTCGCCATCTCGTCCATCAGCGTGTTGATGGCCGGGTACGGCATCTCGCGCGTGGCGTCCATCAGGGGGCCCAGCTTGAGCAACGGGGCGAAGAAGCGGGCCCTCGCGTCTTCGGCTGTGCCGTTGTGGAAACACTGCACGATCACCACGCGGGGGCGTTCACCAGTCTTGCCGTCAGGACCGGGTGGACCGGGAGGCGCGAACCCCGCCGCGAGGAGCATGGCCTGGTCGCCAGTCTGCAGCGCCAAGAACTCGTTCGTGGCCGCCACGACGTCGCCGAGCTTGTCCGGCGTGAACACGAGCGTGCCGCCCCAGACGGTGGCCGCCTGCTCGAAGCAGCGGCTCGTGAAGCTCGTCGCGACGCCGAAGCTGTTGCCCGCGCCCCTCATCGCCCAGAACAGGTCGGGCTCCGAGTCCTCCGAGGCGACGACGACGCGTCCGTCGGCCATCACGACGGTGACGGAGACCAAACAGTCGACCGTGAGGCCGTGGCGGCCGGACAGCACGCCGAATCCGCCGCCTAGCACGAGACCCCCCACGCCCGTGTGCGAGACGGTTCCTCCCGGAGTGGCGAGGCCGTGCGCGTTCGTGGCCTTATCGACGTCTACCCAGAGGCACCCGCCGTCGAACGTGACGGTTTTGGCGGCGACGTCGACGGAGACCGAGCGCATGCGGCGGAGGTCGATGACCAAGCCCTCGGGACCGATGGACGACGTGCCGCTCGTCGAGTGGCCGCCGCCGCAGACCGTGAAGGGGATCGATCGAGCGTTGGCGAAGCGGATCGTCTTGCTGACGTCTTCGGTGGAGGTGGGCATCACGACGGCGCCCTGTTGGTAGTTATGGAAAATAGATTTGGTTTCGAGTCCGTTAGCCTCTGTCTGCTTCTTGCCGAAGAAGTGGGAAATCCGTATAGAGAGAAAGAGAAAGAGAGAGAGAGAGGGAGAGAGAGAGAGAGAGAGAGAGAGAGAGAGAGAGAGAGAGAGAGAGAGGAAGTTG
>PYST01000149.1:34001-93448 GCA_003049485.1 Ophioceras dolichostomum
GAGAGAGAGAGAGAGAGAGAGAGAGAGAGAGAGAGAGAGAGAGATGAAGTTGCTGTGTTCATGTGAGGGGGCAGTGTCACTTACGGCTTCCTTGATGCAGCAAAGGCTCCAGCGCGAGATTGCGCCCTCGTAGGCCTCGTCGCCGGGGAGGATGATGTCCCCCGCGATCTGCCCTCTGAGCTCTTCAACCGAGAAAGCCATTTTCGAAGAACGGAGCTTTGTGGTATGACTGAACTGATGTGGTCGACGGAGTGAGTAGGTAGCTAGGTAGGTTCCTGGCAAAAGCTGCTCCAAGCTGGCTAGGAAGGGCTGATGCTCTCTCTTGTAGTGTTATCCGATCCCGTCGAGGGATGCGATGCGAGGAAGGGAGAAGGAATGTGCGCCATTTTATGCTGTTGTGTCTGTGTAGCTGCTCGCTGACATCTGAAGTTCCTCCTTGCTGACGGTCATCAACCTAGCTCAAGCCTTCAGCTGTAGCCGTCAGCTCTGCCTAGGTAGCTCCCAGCCAGCCACCAACGACGCCCCCTTGCATGTCTGCATAACCCCATGACTTTTCCTCGAAACAGGCGTCGACTGCGGGCACTCCATATTGGTCGACTGAGCAGAGAGGTACGTGGCGGGGCCGCCGTGGAGGGACAAAGATGACTGGTTGAATCGTTTAGCTGGTTGACCGGGAATCAAATGTTGGGTACGAAGCAGGGATGTGGTAGGCCGTCAGCCAACGCGGCTGCCATGCGGCTACTATTTGATCCTATTCGTATGTGGAATGGCAACGACGAGGACGACGATATGCGAAAATGGAGGGTAGAAGTCTCACACCGACAGGCGCCAAATCGGGGCAGTTCGCCGGCGCGATGGAACGGAGGAAGCGCGGCAGTAATCGAGGATTGGTCAGCATGTTGAGAGCTACATTCCAATGCGGGCGCGGCTTCTAGTTTGAGGATCCGGCTGGGAAACATTCTATGCCATAGCTGGCCTGTTTGTGAAAAGAATTGCCAAGGATTCCCCCTCCCCCCCCCCCCGGTGGAGTACAACGTTGGGGCATGCTGCAAAAAACCCTCCTACCTTCGGAATACGTCACTGAAGTGCTTGATGAAGGAAGAAGCTTCGTAGCTCACCGAAATGGCTGCTCGCTCTACGACTCCATGCTGTTTCGCTCCGACGTGGGGATAGTGCTGACTATTCGCCATCCGTCAGGCTTCTTTCTATCTACGATAACTAGGAGCCGGATCGTACAGCAAATGGCCAACTACCTCACACCCCAATTCAAACCCAGATTCCAACTCCGTCCATTACCCGCCACCGTTTCTCGGCGTCTATCTTCGTGTCAAGAACACCTGTAAATGCAAATCTTTTGTCTTTGGCCGTCCTCGAGTACCCGCACCTCTACCATCACCCGGTAGCAGCAGCGATCTTCTTCTTTAAGAGGCAGTGCCTCCCCCACTTTCTCCTGAACCGATCCGGGATCCCCGGCAAGTCGGGCACCCACAAAGCCCTAGCCAGAAAGGAGGTGTTGCCCGCGTCGAGGAAGGGCACGCACTTGACGATCTCCCAGTGATCATCGTCGGCGACGTAGTCCGGCTCGTTCGGCGGCGGTTCCAGGCCCTTCTCCGCGTTCTCCGGGTACTGCGTGTCGACGAGGAACTGGCAGGTCCGCAGGTCGACGTACTTACCCATGTCCTCCTCGTTGCGGTCGTTCATGCCGCTCGGCAGCAGCCACGTGCCGCCCCAGATGCCGAAGCCCGTCCGCGCCTCGTGGAACTCGCCGGGCAACAGGCCGCGGAACTCGGAGCGGACGAACTTGGCGTGCATGTCCCGCGGCAGGAAGTATGAGCTGGGGAACCTGTACCACTCCTTACCGAAGCACACGGAGTCGCCCGGTCCTCCGACGACGCCCGCTTCTCCCCCCCCTCGGACGCCAGCTCCCAATGGCTCGTAGAGCGAGAGGGGCGCTGCGTAGGCCGAGTAGACGCCGTACACCCGCGCCAGCGAGATGTCGACGGAGAGGATCAACATCAGCGCCACGAGGGCGAGCTTGATGTAGGAGAAGAGCTTGGAGGCGAGGCACCAGGGCCTGAAGTGCCCGAACAGATCCAGGAACGCGTGCAGGCCGATGGCCGCGTTCAGAGACAGGAACGGGTATGCCGGGTACATGAAGCGCTCCTCCTTGTGGGGCTGTAGCGAGAAGATGGCCAGCCACATGTAGAACGGGGTCATGAAGACGGCGGCCCGGACCGCGGACATGAAGCCGTGGCCGGAGGGCCAGATGGCGATCTGGAGGAGGAAGAGCGGAGCCGAGAGCAGCGCGAAGACGAACCACATGTTGAAGTTCAAGGCGAGGTTCTTGAAGTAAAACGTCCACGGCTCGGTGCCGTAGAGGTTCGGACCGCCGCTGGAGGAGAAGATGTTGTACTTCACGATGTTCCAGGGCACGATCGCCATCTTGCGGTAGAAGAACGTGTTGATGGCCGCGTCGAAAGCCTAAACGCAGGGGACCGGACAGGGATTCAACAGTCAGCCAGAGCCAAACTTCCACAGGCCAGGAAGAAGGCGAGGACCACGGTAGGTCCCAAGACAGGATTGGAAGTGGTTGCACAGCCTGAAAATCAAATCAAAACAAGACAAGACAGAACAAAAGCGTACGTACCACCAATATCAAAGCCGCGGTGACGCCTCTTCCGAAGCGCACGAATGTCTCAAACCTCTGCTCCCCGTCGCTGCTCAGCGCCGACAAGACCAGCTCCTCAAGCAAAAACGGCGCACAGAGCGCGGCAGCGAAGGGCCAGCCGATGACGCCTCCGACGGCGAACCAGAAGATGGCCTGCGACGTCTTGAGTCCTCCGTTCCAGTTCATGAAGGTCGCGGCCCCGACCATCGAGGCGTACATGGCGAAGCTCGAGGGCAAGTAGGCGGTGCTCGCGTGGAAGTTCCCCGGCGTGAGGACGACGGCGGCGATGAAGATCAGGCCGAGACGCCTGTTCAGCCAGAGGCTGACCGACTTGAACATGAGGGTCTGGCAGAGGGCGCAGATGAAGGCGAGGGCGTATCGGACGAAGTAGAACTCCGAGAGCTACGGTGTGGGTGTGACCGAACGACCGATCCGTGACGGGAGAGACGCGTTGATGATTAGCAAAACGTTCGCCCCTTTTCTGCCATTCCGTCTATGGCCCTAGTGCAATGTCGTATAATCGCCAGGGGGGAGTGTAGAATTCGTACCTTCGTCGACTGCGGCAGTACGCGCCGGATGTTTGCGACCACGGCGTGCAGCGAGACGTACAGCCAGCTCCGGATCGTGTACTCAGGGGAGTACTCCCACGTCTGCAGGCCGTAGCCATGGCTTAGGTAGTGTGTCGGCTCCCAGTAGTTGAAGGTCTCGTCGCAGTCCAGGATCGGGTTGAAGAGAGCAGAGACGATGTTCGCGGCGAAGAAGATGTAGAAGGCCGAGATAGGCTCGATGGCGAAGAACTTTGGTGGGGTTCTGCGGCCCTGTCTGTCAGCACGGAACCGGCAGAGCGGTTAAGCTTCAAGAGCTTCTTGAAGCTTCCTGTTGGAGTTAGTAGTGAGAGTTCACGCACTTCTTCATGGCATGTCGTGCCGATGGATGGACGTACTCCCTCCGCTGCTCGGGGTTTGGAGGCGCCATTGTGAGAGCACGGAGTGTTGCTGCTGCCGCCCGGGAAGGAAAGGAGGAGGGGACAAGAGGGAGGAAACGGAAGCTGAGCTCTCAAGGTTGTCGTGGTGGGTGGGAACACCAAGCCCCCAATCCTACACAGGCCCCAGCTGCTAGCTCCATTGGTCATAGCGCATGCCCAGGCACAGCGGGCTCCATGCATTATCTTATCATGACCCCAGAAAAGTCCGTCCTGGGAGGGAACGACTGGGGAAAAAAAATTCAAAATCCAAATTCAAAAGAGGCAACCCCCACCCCAACTCCCAACTTGTAACTGCCTCTACGTCTGCGATTCCAGTCTGCCTTCCTCAATTCTCTCTTTCATGGTATTCTGAGCCTATAGACTTTCTTATTTCACTTGTTCTGGCCTTGAGGCCGTAAAGTCATGATGTCTAGCGGCTTCACAATCCCCAGTCTCGGGGAGGCGAAGCCGAACGAGACGCCCCCCCACGACGCGAACTTCGCGTCCGAGCCGCTCGCCGATTCCGCGAGCGCTACAAATGACAAGAGCAAGACCAACAAGGAGGATCTTGCCTCAATCAATTCTTCAGAAGACGTTCAAATGAGCGATGAGTCGTCTTCTTCGAACGTCGAGGCCAAAGAGGCCAATACCTCCAGTGTCACTCCGGCTCGTCAGACGGAGAAAGAGCCCACCAAGGGCCAAGACGAGCAAGAACAGTCCCCCAAGAAAGAGGAGGACTCTAAAATGGCAAGCACAATTCCGGATCATCTAGATGGTATGGACATGGACGAGAAGACCGATGCGTCGCTGCCAACCAACACGTCGGCTACGGCCCAGACGCTCCTGCCTCCGTCGGAGACAGAGAACCCATGCACGACCTCGACCACAACGGCTGGTCAGATCCCCTCGGCGCAGTCGCAGCGTCTCGTCAGTGTGGCTAAGCCCCACATCACGGACGCTCTCGACGCCGCCCTCCTGAAGAGCCTGAGCGGAGAGGCCCGCGAGGCAGCCACCTCGCCCGCTGCCTCCGCCAACCCGTCCCACCTCCCGCCTCGGCCAGAGGTCGAGAGCGAGGACGAGGATGAGGATGGCGAGGTCAAAGACGACGACGAGGACGGCGAGGGTCCCGGGTACGAGTGGGACTCGGACCCGTACGTCTCCTCGTCGAGCTCCTCCTCCTCCTCCTCCTCCGATGACGACGACGATGACTCCTCCGAAGCCGGGGCTATGGGCCTCGAAGAGACGGTCGCCATGCTGATGAGGGCGACCGAGGACGGCTCGGACGACTCGGACGACTCGGGTGACGACGACAACGGCGGCAACGGCCCCAATGGACAGAGGGCCCACTACTCCAAAGCGATCCGCTCCAAGAACGAGCAGGACGAGCCGGCCCCGCCCAAGCCGGCCATCCAGGTCCCCGCCAATGCCGAAATGAGGCCCCTCGGCCGGGTCTCCCAGATCGTGGAAGATACAGTCCTCGTTGATGCTTACCAACGGGGCCGTGACGTGGTCCTGAACGTTGATTCGGTGGTGTTTCGCCATGACCGCAGTGTCGTCGCTGTCGTTGCTGCCATCATGGGCCAAACGAAGACGCCGCAATACATCCTGCGGTTCGCCTCCCCCGAAGACCTGGAGAAGGAGTCGCTCGAGTTGGGCACGGAGCTGTACTACCTTCCCCAGCTTCCCTACTCCCTACCGCTCCGGGTGAGTGACCTCCGCAAACAGAATAAGGGTACCGACGCGAGCAACCTCCACGACGAGGAGGTGCCCGAGAGCGAGCAGGAGTTCTCGGACGACGAGAAGGAGAAGAAGGCCAAAGGGAAGCGGAGGCAGAAGAGGCAGGAGGCCTGGGACGCTGCTAACAACGGCCACGCCGACGAGAACGGCGGCCGAGGCGGCGGTCGGGGTCGGGGTCGTGGCGGTCGTGGCGGCCGTGGCCGCTGGGGCGGCCGAGGCGGTTACTATGGTGGACGTCCGAACTCCTCCGGTAGCGACGGAGGAGGATGGCGTCCTAACTCGTCACACAGCAACGACCCGGCTATGGACTACGGCGGCACCTTGAACTACTCCGACGATGACGGTCCATACAGAAGGCTCGCCCGCCCTGACAACTTCGGCCAGGGTGGTGGCTCTGGCTACGTTGGAGGTGGCGGTGTCCCTGGCCCCCCGGGCAAACCAGGAGCTCTTTTCGCCTTCTCTGCAGGCGGCTCAGGCGGTGGATATCAACAGGATCTTCAAACCAGCAACAACTCCTACGGCAACAACTTCTACGGCAACGGCCGTGGTGGCAGAGGTGGAGGACGTGGCGGCGGCGGCTACGACAATAATCATCACGGCAATCGCTTCGGAAAGGGTGGACCCTCGGGAGGCTACCGAGGAGGCCGGGGAGGACACTCTGATGGATTCTCTCAATCTCAGCAGTACCCACGCTACCAGACCAACCAGAACAACAACCAGCAAGGTCAAGGTCAGCAGAACCAGCAAGGTTATCAGCAGAACGGAAACCGCCAGCAGAATGGTCAGCATCAGCGCCAGGGTCATCAGCAGCAAGGCAGTTATCAGCAGCAAGGCGGTTATCCGCAGCAGCTTGGTAACCTGAACCAAGGCTATTCTCAGCAACAGTTTGGTAACCAGCAGCAAGCCTACCACCTGCAAGCCTACCAGCAGCAAGCCTACCAGCAGCAAGGTTACCAGCAGCAAGCTCGCCAGCAACAGCAACCTTGTCAGCAGCCGAAGGCGACTGCGAACTTCCCTCAGGCCGGAGGATCGTCCCAGTTCCCGGCCGGGTTCATGCCGCCCCCGCCACCCCCTCTGCTCCTGGCCTCCGGACAGAACGGCTCAGGTCAGGTGCCACCGCTCTTCCCCACCCCCACTGCTCTCAACGGAGCTGGCGGCTTCCAGTCCTTCAACCTGGCTCAGAACCTTCCTCAGCAAGCAGCCGGTAGTGCTGGAGTTCATGGAGGCGCCCCAGCTTGGCCCGCCCAGGCCGGTGCTCAGCCGCCGCCGCAGCAGCCGCCGCCGAATCCGGTCTTGATGCAAGCTCTTCATCAAATGCAGATTCATGCAAATATGGTTGCAGCTGCAGCGAAGGACCAGCGACAGAATCAGCAGTCGCAGGGAGGAGGAGGACAAGCTGCCGCCGCGCAAGGCAAAGGCCAAGGACAGGGCCAGCAGGGACTGGTTCAGGGACAGGGTTATGGTCAAGCCGTCCATGGAGGCGGCCAGCAGCAGCGTCAGCAGCTGCAGCAGCCGCCGCTTCCCCCTAACAATCCTCCTGCTCCCCCTCGCAACGGCAACCAGCAGCAGAAACCCTACCAGTAGCGCTGGTAGGGCTCTAGCACAATGATGCCAGCAAGCAGGGCGCAGCAGGCAGACCAGGCTTGTCTTGAACGTTCAGTGGCCAGTAGCGTCTGGCCAGGACAGTCTCCGAGATGCGAGAGTTTGAGAGCGGACGGGGGGGGGGGAGTCGGACTTGTACGATGGAAGGACCAGGACATTCATCACTCGGCGCGTGTGGCGGAACGGGCAGAAAGGCCAGGCAAGGAAGGTCCATCGCAAGGTGGGCGCTGCCTACCTACCTTAGTGTCTTCAGGGGAAATTACGCTGTGAGGAAGGGCGGTGGCTGTGTATTTTTTTTGGTGTTCTTCGCCTTTTTTTTTCTTTTTCTTTTCTGTCTCCCCAAAATCCCCCTGGCTCACAGGCGCGCCAGCCCAGGCTGAGTGAGGCCAGGCGGATCGGGCATCTCGAGCATATGCACGGAGTACGGAATACGGCTTGACGGACGGGCATCATCTCTGTTTTCGATTTGATCCTACGAAAGTAATGCGACAATGAGCAATGACCACCACTAGGTAGACGAAAGACAGAAAATCCTTCCTCGGTATTCTCTATGGAGGATGTCTGCGGTAGGATTTTTTTTTATCTTTCACGTGAACGAAGCCTTCTAGATAATCAATCTGATCAATCAATCCATCAATCAATCGGACTTTGTAACACTAAGACCCCAGAAAAAAAAAGTGGTGATTCTTTTGCTGAGCCGTTTCTCTTCCTTCCGGCCCTGATCCAAAATAGAACACACCCAGGAGAAGCAGCTTCGGCAGGATCTCCGTTGTTTCTAGGTGCTTCAGAGGACCACATGATGGGCCGGCAAAAAAGGTACGCTGTGCAAGCAAGGGACAGGGGATGGACAGGCACAATCGGACGCGGCTGACAGGAGGCACACAGACTTTCGTCCACACTCTGCACCTTTGGCAACAACCTCTTGCATGTTCGGACGACATCTCGCGAGTAATTTGTCCCGACGAGACACAGACACACACGGACAGACACAGACGCAGAATCCCTTCGTTACCCCTCTGAACTGTAGAACGGTCAGACATTTTTTCCCGCCGGCCGTGTTTCTGTTGAGGACTTCGTAATAACTGGACATTTGCACGATTCCCTCGGTAGTACACGAGGTAAGACTTGCGGTGAGTTCGGGATGTCTCGCTCTTCTTTCTTCTTCTGCTCTTTGACCTCGGAGACGGCGAAGGCGCGAACCAAATCATCCAGAGACAACGCGCCGTGCTATACGGACAGGGGAGCAGACGGTTTTGGATGGATACATGTCTCGCGATCGATGCTTTTTTTACCCCCGAAGAGAAAAACAAATAAACTCACCACATCACTTCCTCGCAATCACGTCTCAGACAGACTGCGAGGGATCAGAGTGACCCGAAAGAAGGACACCGAACGGAATGTTCATGACGATCGTAGAAGTGGTCCCGTTAGTCCTCCCGACCGGTCCACATCCAACCACCACACGGACTGGCGGCTACGACGCTCGCTCGACACGGCACGGAGAGATCGAAGATGGATGCAACAGAATTCATGGACGGAGCACGATGTCACGATGCTTGCCCCTCATGTCTAGGACTGCATGCCAAAAACCAACAGACAAAAGGCCTGTCTATTGTCGTCATCTTCGTGACCTTGAAAAAAGCATTGCTTCCGTACCTGGTTGTTGCAGTTTTGTTGCATAGAAGAAAAAGAATCCATCCCATTCTTATCCTTCCTTCGACTTCGGACTTCGGCCCTGTGTCCTATTCGGGACCAACAAGGCCTTTCTCTCGTAACTGCACAACCTCTTCAACCAGGCAAAGAAACAAACAACCCCTCTCCGAGAAAGCCCGCGCCGCAATTATCAGGCCGAGAAGCTGCCTTGCCAGTCACACCTCATGCTGCCTCCCTCCACTTCCTCGGTAGCAATTCCTATTTTTTTGTGCGGCCGGCTGCGCTGGCGGTCGTTATTCGGGGAGAGAGGGGGGAGGTCACGTTATTGCTGGTGTGGCAACAACCATGAGGAACAACAAGCTCCAAGAAGACACCCAGGGATGAGGGGTCGACAGACAGACGAGAGCGAGTGAGGAGATGAGATGATGATGATGGTCCCGCCAAGAAAAACCCCGGTGTTTCAGAAGCTTGCCCAGTTTGCCAGCTCATCAGGCCGCCAGGCAGGCACGAACCGCAAGCTCGCAAGCATGCAGGAAGCTAGCATGGGTTTTGGTGAGGAACCGAAAAGAGACGGGACGACACTCTGCTGTGGAGGAGTCGGGTCACTGTTTTTCTGGTGTGATGTGGCTGACTGATCACAGCTGGCTGGGGAGCGGGCCAAGTACAGCGGGACAGCGGGACAGTGGGCCAAGAAATTTCCTTCGAGAAAATTGAAACGAAACAAAAACGGGAAATTCGGTATCACGATCAAATCGTTGCCGGCTGGCGCGTGGGTGGCGGCCACCTTTGGAGGCCTTTTTCATCTCATCTCATCTCAAAAAGCATATGCCCTCGCCGCCGGCAGTCACCACTATCTGTCGGGGGCCAGCGGCAGCGGCTGGAATTTACGGGCATCTTGCATTTGATGCGACGGGGAAATTCCCTCCTCAAGTCCGCCAGCGGCGAGGGAGAGAGACAGAGGGTGACAAGTTGACTAATAAACCAGGTCGAACAAGACCAAGACCAAGAAAAGATACGAGCAGCTTGTTGTCTTTTTACAGTATGTATAACGTGATACGAAATACACGCTTTCGGTGCCTCGTCAATACATCCCGCATCACGCGCATCATCGCATTATCTATTCGATATCACACATTTCTTTCGACGCCTCTTTGTTTCCTTGCTGCGGCCTGCCAGCGGGCCCTTTTACAGGAACTCGCCGCACTTGGCCATCGGGGACACCTCCAGAAAAAGCCAAAAGTGCCTGTGCAACTTACGGGATACCTCCGCAAGGCCTAACGTTCGGCGGCCCATCCATACCTCCCTCCAAACAATATCTCGGACGTACTATTTTTTGCGTGCTCTGCTGATGATGAATGCTGAAGGCGGCCCTTTTTTCAGGTACCTGAGGTGCCTGCCTCTTCTTGCCTTGGTGTGCTGACCTGATTGCTGCCTCCCTCCTTCAACGACAAACCGTTCTGACCTTGCCTAAAAGGGGAGGAGCAATGATCAAATTCTCTCATTTTTCCGCTGATGGCTGTGTCCGAGCCTCTTGGAAGGCTAAAAATTGAAGGTCGAACTGGGAAATGGTTATCTCCAATTTCGCTTGTCGACCCTGCCCTTGCAGATTCACATGGGCTCGGACCAATGGGCTCAATTTCGTTCCTGAAAGTGGCGCACTCGCGCACCCCACCATTCACGGTACCCCTGCATGCACTGCGGTTCTTCTCCTCTTCAAGTGCCCCACCCCTTTTCCGTCTCTTGTGGTGATCTTCAAAGGGGAGGAGCAATTCATTGGGTGAGAGAGCTCTCCGGCTGCGAAGTTCGTGGGCGTCTCGTCGTCACCGCCAGCCAAACATCGAACAGCATGTCTTTCCTCTCTCAAAAGCAATTGGGTGGATTTGTTTCGTGCCCTGAATTCTCTGGGCAACGGTGTTGCACCTGCGTTACTGGCCAATGGAAGGAGGGGGATTCCACGTGGAACTGTCTTATGTGACGGACACTTCAACGGCGCCTGAACTTGTGCCTGTCCGTTCAACGCTAGACTCTCTCGAGAGGCACGCTGGTCTGTTGGTTGTGCGACAAGCAAGTTCTTCCCCCTTCTTTCTTCCAACCCTTCCAAGTGCTGGGTGGTGCGGTGGTGGTGGAATGGCGGGACAAGGGAGAGTTCCTTGGTACCATCCCATCCATGCATGATAATCAACCACCCCTGTCATGTTGTTGATGATCAAAGAGCAGAGGAGAGAGGAAGTGAGGAGAGTCCCGTGCATCCCCTGCACAGCTCGGGATCCTCCTTGCCTCCTGGCAAATGGTCCCTCCCTCCTCAATCAGAAGAGCGGAGCATGGGCAGCGATGGAGCAGGCAGGGCAAGGCGTGGCGTGCCCGTGGGTTCTTGGACGGGGGTCGCAACCACCACACCCGAATTATTGCTCTCCTGCTGTGTTTCCTTTTTCGTTTCTTCTTCCCTCTCCTCACGGTGCTTTTTGGCCAGTCGTTCGTTTTTGAGAGAGGCACGCCCCCTTTCCTCCTCTCCCTCCCCTCTCCTCCCACACACACATTCTTTCTCTCTAGCCCTATGATCTCGAGGTAGTACTTTCTTTACAGTCTACCGTTCCATTCGTTTTTGTTTGACTCCGTGTTTCTGTGCATAGCGCCAGAACACGTTAGACTACACATTCTTTTTCGCGGCAGCGACCCAAAAACATCGTTCGCCGTAGCCACTCGTTTTTCTCGCCTCGCATAAGAACTGCGAAGCATTCCAGTCGACGACCACCATCAACCCCTCTCGACTACTCGAAATACCTTTTAACCACCTTCTCATCGACTCTGGAAGGCATTAAGCGTGTGCACTTGCACTTGGACATAGGGATACACTTGCTCGACGACCTAAGATTGGGGAGGATACCAGGGCGACGAACCTCTTTGTATAAGCTTTCTTGAGGATTTGGGGGACGAAGATGACGAGACACCGACACCAGATACATCAGTTGAGGGCGAGGCAGCCGGTGGAAGGAGGGCATGAGGAGAGCGTCAAACTCGCCGCCATGGAGCTCGCCAAGCGACAGCAGCGGCAGAGGCGACAGAACGATGGAAAGACCTTCTGGGATCAGATCGCCGAGGGCGCCAGCGACATTTGGGATACCATCACCGGTAAAGGCAACAGCAACAGCAACAGCAACTCGAAGAACGCCGCGGTAACCACAACCTCTAAGACGACTTCCTCGAAGGCCGCGGCAACAACAGCGAAGGCCGCGACGACTGTACAGAAGGCCGCAACCACGACCACACCGGTTGCTGCCAAGACGACTACCTCGTCCTCACCCACCACGAAGGTGGGCCTGCCAGAAGCGATACAGCCCACAACCGACAGCACGACAGACACCGACACGGCTACTGACCTCGTCGTCGCAACTGACACCCCGTCGTCCACATCGACGACGCAAAGCCGAGCCATCGCTGCAGCCACCACGCCCTCATCGACCGAACCCTCAAGTACAGCCGACGCCAGCACGGCGAATGTGACGAGCTCCAACTCCAACTCCAGCGGCGGCGATGGCGGCAGCAGCGCCGCTACCAAGGCCGGCATTGCCTTCGGCGTCATCGGCGGTGTGCTCATCGTCTTTCTGATCGTCTGGTACATCATCCGCAAGCGGAAGCAGCAGATGGAGCACCAGCGTATAGAGGACGACGAGAAGCTCAACGGACCCTTCAAGACGTCCTCGGCCGCCTCCAGCGCGCCCGCCCTTATGCCTCTCGCAGCCTCTGCTGTCCCAGTCGCTACTCAACTCGCCAGGGCCCCGCGTCTGAGCCTCAGGCCCGTGACGCAGTTCCTCCCTAATCTGAACCGTGGCGACGCCGCTGCCGCTGGTGGAGCCGCCGCCGGTGCCGCCGCGGCCGGAGCGTACCCTAGGAGCTCGCCGAGCGCGTGGGAGCGTCCCATGACTGGCAACAGCAACAACCCGTCCAACCCCTTTGGCCACAACGCCGAGAGGCTGGACGCGCCGTTCGACGACGGCTGCCCTGCCATTCCCGTCAGCCCCGTCTCGCCCGTCTCGCCGAACTCGCTCGCCACGCCCGGCTCATCTGCCTTTGACCTTACCGCCGCCCCGACTCCCCCTCCAACCGGACTCAACCCCGCGCCAGCCACGGGCGTCACGGGTGCCGTTGCCGGTGCCGCGGTCGGTGCCGTTACCGGAGCCGTCGCCGTAGGAGCGCTGACCCGCAAGGCATCGATCCGAAAGGACACACCGCAACCACTAGACTTGACGCTCCAGGCGCCTCCGCAGCTGGGAGCCATACCACCAAGCCCTGCCGGCACCGAGTTCAGCGTGAACTCTATCGCCACCGGCCAGGCCCCCGCGCCGTCCTCGAGCGCCGCTGCGATCGCCGCTGCGGGTGGTCCAGCTGTTTCAACTGTCCATCGCGTGCAGCTTGATTTCAAGCCCACGATGGAGGACGAGATGGAGCTGAAGACCGGCAACTTGGTGCGTCTGTTGTTCGAGTACGATGATGGCTGGGTAAGTCCTTCGATTTTTCTTCCTGTTGTTTTTTCAGATGGTGTAGGTATTTTCTAACACCTCTCTCATTCTAGGCCCTCTGCATCCGCCTCGACCGCTCTCAACAAGGTGTCGTTCCCCGAACATGCCTGTCCACCCGCCCCGTGAAGCCCCGAGCCGGCCCCGGCGGTCGTCCGGGTCCGCCCGTGAACCCGCAAGGCGGCCGTGGTCCATCGCCTCAAGGCGGCCGTGGTCCATCACCCCAAGGCGGCCGCGGCCCATCACCTCAGTTCAACCACCCTCACGGCGGCCCCGGACCTCAGCAGCGCTCCATGACTGGACCAGGAGGTTACGGCCCCCAGCAGCCCCGACCCGTGTCTCCTCCCAGCCGGCCGATGACCTCGAACGGCCCCCGGTCTCAGAGCCCCGCGATGATGATGCCGCAACCCCAGCAGCAGCAGCAGCCGCCGCAAGGTCCTCACGGACGGAGCGGCTCTTCAAGCTCGATCAGCCGTAAGCCGATTCCTGGGCAGGCGATGTAGAGTGACGGACTAAAGAAGAGGAAGAATAAAATCACAGCGTTATCATACCACCCATACATTTTTCTCGGCGTTCTTAACAATACCGCATCTTTCTCCCTGTCTCTCTCACTCTGCATCTCTCTCAACCTCAGACATGATAAATACCGCATACACCCCCCTTGATGACAGCACCAAAATATCCAACTTCAGTCACTCCTTTGATTCTTCCCAACATATACCCCCACGATCGTTACCATCTTAGACCAACTTTGGCCAACCATTTCTTGTCACTCTTTTCAAAACCTCTAGTTTAAGCCTTTTTTTCCCTCAGATCCTTCTGTGAGTCGTTGTCCAAACAGCGCAGAAGGGACGGAGAAGACACAACGCAAGGACCAACATCGCCGGGACACGGGCTCGATGGGACAAAACAGTCTGCGTGTGGAACTTAATTTCTTGTCTATAATGTTTTTTGCTGCTGGCCATCATCGCTCTCGTTGAGAGACACGAAACACCTACCTGGCACTTACGCGACCTCCATCCACATCATCGCACACGTCTGCCGCCTCACCTCACATCAAGCCGACTTGCACAAACTTGAACCGACCCAAAACCTCCCGTTCTGTACAACCACCACCAAAGCAACATCTTCTGAGATCTATCGTCTCGATTTTCTTTGCATATTTTTCCGCTTCTTTAGCCCTCTTTTGGGGTCCTTTTTTTCCTTCTCGGTCTCGGAGTAGGGGAAGGGGGGAAGTCCAAACACGGCCCCTTGTGTATTTGTACAGTATGGCTCATTTTTCCCCTTCTTTTTCTCAGTGAGGAATAGAGGATGGAAAGGGTGGAAAGAATGGAAGGGATGGAAGGGGAAAATTCTGCCAAGATGGGTCGTAGGGAGGCGGACGCGACTTCGTCCCAGCTTCCCAACCTACCTACCCAACCCTTCTTTAACTCGCCCGCCAGGAGGAGGGTTCTGGTGTCCGGGCAAAGGCAGTGTATGTATGTATGTATGCATGGCATGTATGTTTGTATTGGAGTCTACCAGCCAAACAACCAAAGTACATTCTTGATCCCAAGTAGCTCCCCTTCGTCTATGCCTACGCCGATGCCTCTGTTGCCCCCAGCGATCCGTCCTTCTCGGCTCATTTTACTCGTTTTGATCCGACTTCTTTATCGCCAATCAAAGCCGTGTTGAGCTTCCGTTTACTCCTCGTCGTGTCGATAGCTGGTGAGGTTGTGGTTATGGTTGTGGCACTGGGACCGGCGGCCGGTTCCCCAGCCGGTTCTGCGCCGGCACACTCTTCGGTACTTCTTCCTCCTCCTTTCGTCCCAGCGGCTGGAGCCAAGTACGGTTCCAATTCAATATCGACCAGCCACGGCAGCTGGGTTAGCCCAGAATCACCCTCACCCATAACCGCCGCGTTGACAAACAGTGTCTGTCCGGGTCTGATGGGGGTTTCGTCGCCGCTGCAGTAGCTTGTGCTGTAGCACCCCCGCCGCAGCTTGTACCGCCGATCCATCGCTTCCTGTCTTGCCTTCTTGTCTTTCTTGTCCCCAGCAGACTCATCCAGTTTGCTTCCTTGCCGCAGGCTTCCTCGCAGGCGCGAGAGACTTTCGACAACCAAAGATCTTCCGTGGTCGATATCGCGGAAATGCGAAGGCCCGTCAGATATATGCGGCTGCCAGGTGACCATTTTTGCTCCCCAGCCGCTGGGGACGTTGCCGAAGCAGTGGAGACGCGGCTGGGCTTTGGCGACGGTGCTGAAGAGCTGAGGTCATCCGACCCGCTTCTTCTCTGCTACCCCTGCCGCCCTGTCCATGATCCCATGCGGCGGACAGTAAGTGATGACGACGTCTGTTCCCACTTCGATGTTGAAGTCATGGGCACTGCTGTACTGGAATCCCCATTCGCCACGACCGGTGGACGGAGTGTATGGACTTGCGTAGATCTTCAGCATGGCGCCGTTTGAGAGGGGGAAGTGGTGCAGCCCTTCGTCGACAAACACGATGCCTTCGTCCTTCGCGTCCTGCAGCAGCCGTCTGGGGGCGCCGTCTTCGCCGAACTCCTTCTTGATGAGAGCGTCGCTGAGGGGTTCCCTGGCCAGCCTGTTTGCCTCTGCAATCTTGCGCTTGAAGACTGGAAGGTCAAGCGAAAAATCGTGGTTGCCTGCGATGACGAGCTTCAACGGTGCATCGATGTTTTTGAGCATTTGGATTGTTTCTCGAAACTCGTCCAACTTCGAATGGGTAGTAAGGTCGCCGCAGTGGAGGGCCACGTCGGCCGGTTCTTGAGGCTTCATGTCTGTCGGGAACTTCATTCCATGGGTATCGGAGATGATGAGGAATCGGGTTTTGATGCAACGACGCGGCTCGCCGATGGGAGATATGATGGGAGATGCCATGGGAGATGCCATGGCCTAAGTCAAGTCAAGGCGAGTGCTGAAGAGCGATTCGGTAGGTCCAGGGTGAAGATGAGAAAATGGGGATGGTGCGGCGATGAAAGTACCCTTTCTAGCAGACATTCGAGAGCCTCTGGGGATAGAGTTCTGGGCTCTCCTGGGGGGCAAAAAACGTCATATTTATATGCCTAGAAAGTCAAAGTGGTGGTATCTACGCAAACCGGATGTTCAACTTAATCGTCAAGATATTCTTCCTCAAAAACACCACGCTCGCATCATCATCCTCCTTCCCCCTCAGCTGTCCCCTATGCGTCTGACTATGCGGGATATGCAACGTCTTCTCCAGCGGTTTCACTTTTTCCGTCCACTCAGGCATGTCCTCGAACGTCGCAGTGGCTGGCAGCCACCCCCTGTCCAGACTCTCCGCTGTCCTCGGGTCGAGCGTAGAAACAACCGGTTCTACAACCCACAACCCGCTCGGCTCCCCCCGCGAGAACCCGGCCGCGATCCGGTCGTTGAACGCATCCGCCAGCAGAGCGGGCATGCAGGCCAGCACCGCGTACCGCTCGGGGTCGTTCTCCTCGCCGGGGTCCGGGATGTCGCGGACCTTCCAGCGGGGCTCGGACCAGAACAGCTCCATCTCGTTGCGGAGCTGCATCGCGTCGTCGGCCATGAAGGACTCGTAGAGCCGGTACAGGGAGAAGAGGGGAGAGTCCTCGAAGACGCCCTCGGGCGCGCGGTACTTTTGGGACTGGATCGACGTCTTGTAGGCGGCGCGGTGGAGGAGGATCTTGCGAGGGTTCTGCGGCGGCCAGGAAGGGTAGACGACCTCGGCGTCTTCGAGCGTTGCGTAGTTTCCCGGTTTGGGCCGGCTGGAGAGCGAGAAGATGGAGGGGAATTTGCGTTGGCTAGGCGGCATGGTTGGTTGGAAGGATGGATGGAGGCTTGACTTGACTTGGTTGGGCTGGTTGTCCTTTCAGCCTCGGCGGGTGTATCTCGAAGGTCGTCGGGATGCACGCTTCCTTAGTGCTTACTATGTGCAGGATTCTGTCCGGCCCGGAAACTTCTTCGCGACGAGACTTCACGGTGCAGATTAGATTATTTGGCTACTCGGTAGTGACAACTGACCCTTCAGGACATTGTCTAAACACCCATTATGAGGATTCCATCAACCGTCCGAGAGAGGGGCCTAGAGTAAGATATGGGAAACACTTGCTTCTATTAGCGTGACTCCCGATTTCGGGCAGCTCCGCCCGAGGCTTGCTTGTTTTCCTGGCCCGGCTGTCCGACTCGCTTGGCCATTATCATCATCCTTCGTCTTTCTTGCCAGCCCGGACAAGAGGCCGGGCCCTCAAGCTGAAGGCGCTGCTGTATGCCTTGCCTATGTAGTGAAAGAAGAGTCATTGTTCACCGTCGCCCTCAACTCCCATGGTCTTTCCGTCATGCTGTCCTACCAATAATGGATACAAAAAGAACGAGCTGGTTTCAGAAGAGTGGGAAGGATGGAGGTGGTATTTGTATGGTTCCGGCGGTCGTCGGCCTCAAACCTCAGGCTCCAAATCATGTGTTGACTTCTCGACAGAACTAGAGAGTGGTGGCATTGGTGAATGCTGAGGTTGGTGGTGGTGGCCGGGCCGGGCCGGGCTGGGCCGGTGATGGCCTCTTGCTCTGACCGGGCGGCCCGGTCGGTGGGCGGATACGAGACAGGCCATGACCCAACAGGCCAGTAAAGTGCGCCATTTGGAGATCCTTTCTTTCTTGCCAAAAGCGAGATTGTACAGCTGGATCAGATGAAATGGACTCGGAATCCAACGGCGTTCGGTGTCTCCCGAGACCTTCCTCGCACCGTTTTGTCGTTGCTACCACGCTCAAGCCCGAGAAAATGCCTACTATTCTCGGGTCCCAAGACCACACATCGCTACCGGGAGCCGAAGCGTCATCAAGTTCACCTGCAATTTTGCCGCGATACCCGTGGAAAGTATGGCAGGTACTGACGCTACGGAGCGTGCCATCCTCGAGAGATACTCCACACGAGTCGTATCTGGAGAGATCAAGTTCGCGCAACCAGTCCGCTAATTTACAAGCATTAGTCGAGTGCTGTACTCATGCCATCCTGGAGAAAATCCCGTACCCGATTGCACTCGCGACGGCGTAGTTCATCTCGAGCGTCCCACGCATTGTCAGGCAGCTTGTCGACCGATCGTCTTCCACCTTGAACGAGCTCGCAACACTCTGGTACAGATCGGTTTGAAACAAGATGGCCAACAACTTCCTCTGGGTAATCTCAGGTTATTTTGGAATGAGCGAGCAGTATTGGATTCCAGAATGATATCGTCTCCCGTCTTCTGTCTCCACTCCTACATCAAGGACGGCCCAAAGCGATCCGAACAATACTTGATGGCACAGCTCTACATCGAGCCTTGCGAGAAACACTTCGATATAGTTTCCTCCTTCGATGTCGTAAAGAGGGAGGCAGCTTCGGAGCTCTCGGCACCGGTTGTGAAGCAATGAGTGATGAGTGCCAAGGCGCTGTCTCGGGGCGTGCGTCAGCTAACCACAGACGATGGTTGCACTCTACGCTTGAGGTTCCTTCTTGTACTCTTATTTAATTTTGCGATACGCTTCTCCTTGAGATCGCTACACGGTAGTAAACCTAGTCATGTAAGCTGGACGGGTGCGTCCTCCAGGACGCGATCTTGATCCCGCCGGATCTGAGCAGTCGGCCGACCTTTTCTCGCCAGGCCCCTCGACCGTGCCCCCAACACAAATTCCAGAGGCATTATGGTCAGTATCTGCATAATATGCATGATCACTCACGGTAGTCGCCGGATCTGGACGGATGGGCCTCGGTCACAGGTTGGGTCGGGGCCTCCTGGCCCCCCTGATGACCGTGACCCCGGCCCCGGCCCCGGACTCGTGCACCACCAGTCTTTACCACCCGTAAGCTCCATAATTATCCGCCTCCACTGGCCAGTCAGCGGCGCATTCATGCAACTATTGCCCCTTTTGGGCACCGGAAACCGGCACTTGGTGATAGATAGGCCTCATGATGGCCATAGGCAATGATCCCTAATGCATCCTGTAAAGGGGGCTTGGGGATCCAGGCACACTCCCGTTGTCGGTAGGCGTGGAGCTCGAAGCGTTTGAGGTCAGGTCCCCGGTCAACGGGGCCGCAATGCTGTTCAAATTGCGATATGTTTGTTGGCATCTCCTTTATAAGCCTCTTCATGTCTCGCTCGGCAACCCCCCTGACATTCAGGCAGGCAGGCCATGGATGTTTCGTCCAGCTCGATCCAGGGGAATGCGGAAGAGGTAGCACAGGGCCATCTCCCTGGCCCGCTGGTGTAATGATCATGATTAAGGGTGAGGATTTGCAGTAGTTAGGAGAGGGTATAAGTTGACCGCGTGGTCCCCGTTTGCCGTTTCTTCCGTCCGTCCACCGAATTGAGCGTCTCCATCTCCATCCCGTGGACGCATACACAAAGGGACTCACATTCAAACTTCTGCCACTGTCGCCAACAAGCTCCTTTGGCAGCTCGCCTCATTCCTTCACTTCCTTGTCATTGACTTAAACGCGCATCATATCATTGCCTACCGTTTCACGACGAGGATTCATTAGCCCGGCACGATGGGCTGCTTCAGCTGCTGCTGCGGGAGCAAGAAGGACAAGGACTCGGACGACGAGAACGACCAGCCCCCGAGAGAGTCGAAGTCGAATAAGTACCTCCAGCAGGCCAAAGAGCTCGACAAGGAGTACCACGTCTCGGACCAGGCTAAGGCCTACGCCATCGCGGCTGCTAAGAACAAGGCCAAGGGGGGCAAGAAAGGCAAGAAGAAGTAAAACGAGGCAGGCATGGCCCATACCCCGTGATGGCATATCATGGGAGCTTTCTTACTACTTACTACTGGAGGGTTATCCGCTTGCACCGCGAGGTTTCTCTTTGTTCATTGGAAACCAGGGCGTGGCCTTGGTATTACAGGAGAGATTAATACCGGCGAACGTACTTCTAGAGCTGGATGCGGTTCAGCCCGTCTATTTCGTTTCTTGAATTTACTCTTCCTACTCATCGCACCCGTGACCCATGTCACGTTCCTCGCAAACCCTCAAGGTGGCACCGTAACAAGAATTCCATTCTATGCAAGGTACCCAGGGAGTTGTTGTCCAAGTTGAGGCGTATGAATACTAATTATCTGCTGCCAAGGGCCTCCAAAGCAATGGCCTACCTCACACACCTGAGCTGTGGCTACTCCCATTCGCCGGATCGTATCCCGTCTTAATCAAAACATGTCCCCTTGAAATCTTTGCTGATAGTAGGGTTAAGGTCGTTGTTGAAATCCCCCGATAAGACGACTACTAGTGCGGAAAGGACAGCATACTCACACATCCGATACTTCATTTCCACATTCCTCTACCCAACCACTCCACGCACAGTTCAGCCATAGGGAAACCACAATACCCCCCACGGCACACCCGCTGACCCTCATACATACACCCCCATCGCCTTCCCCAGCCAAGCCTCCCCTCTCCCGTCTTCCCTCAGCTCAAAACTGCCATGCTTCCCTCTAAACCGGACCCTCACGTCGTCTTCGCCTTCCCACCGCCCGCCATCGCGCTAACAGCCGGCATCTTCCCAACCCACCTCTCCCTCCCATCCTCAACCGCATCAACAAGCCACCTCGCTAACGCTCCCCTCCTCTGCGTCATCCACCACCCCTTCTCGCCGATCCACCCCTCAAACGCCACCCCGCCCCCCTCCTCCCTGTCCCTCCTCCAGCTCTCCTCGTCGCTCCCGCCCGGGATCCCCGCGATCCTGAACACCGTCCACTCCACGCCCTCGGGCGCGGCTAGGAAAGCCCGCTCGACGGCCCGGATGGAGCGGTACGCCGAGTTGGCGACGATCATGACCGACAGCACCATGAACCAGCGCAGGAGGCTGAACTTGTCGTTCGCGTTCGGTATGGAGATCGTGCCCATCGCGAAGATGCGCCTGACGCCGTGCTGCCGCATGAGGACGAAGAGGCGCTCGTAGAAGGAGGCGAAGACGGAGGGGGTGAGGAAGATGGTGTTGGGCCCGACGAGGGAGATGACCGAGCTGGATTTGGAGACGGCTGTTGTGAGGGAGGGCGTGTCGGTGAGTTCGCCTTTGATGACCTTTTTTTGTCATGAAAATAGCCAGAAGTTAGTACTAACAGGCAGGTTGTATGCATGGCATGTATGGGATGTGATGGATGCATATGATCAGGGTGGGTAATGGAAAGAAGCGGAAATGGGCGCAGTCAGTAGCTATAGCCCCAAGGTGCTTGCTTGCTTGCTTTGCTTGCTTACCTCGAGGAGAGGGTTCTTGGCGAGATCGCCCGGGATCTTGGACGGGTTCCGCACGTACGCGATCGTCGCGTGATTGCGATGGAGCAGCTCCCGCAGGAGGCAGATGCCCGCCGGCCCCGTGCCGCCGAAGACGAGGATCTTCTTGGTGGCGGCGGTGGTGGTGGTATCGTTGTTGTTGTGGGCGGACATTTTTGGTGTTGAGGTGAGAAGAGAAGCGGCTTTTTCGATTGGATGATAGATGCCTAGCTTAGGTACTGTGGGGTGCTGGCACTGAAGCCTTGTGTGGGATTTGGTGATGCGGTTGCCGCAAGCTTATCAGAGCCTCGTAGGATTGATGTCGTTGCCGAACTTTCCACTCCTCAACTAGGACGGACCTGTGAACCTTCTTATATCCAAAGACAGTATTGCGTATTCTTGAGACTTCGTTTTTCTTTCGTATCTATCTCTCCCCCACCGACGCTTGCTTTTACTTCGTCTGCCTGAGCACTCTTCACAGATGAGGTGATTACGAAATCGACTTGGCAGCTATGTCGGATGGGACGATGTTTGGAAATGCGGGGTCCCGGACCTGAACAGAACCCGGCAGCTGTCTTCCGGCACAGTTCACGGCCAGAGTGGCCGTGGGTTGGATTTGTAAACCAGCTCCAGGCGAGCTCTCTGATAGGTCGGTTGCGGTTTTGGTGTATTACCAATGCACTTTCTGGGCGGTGGGCGTGGGGCGCCGGAATCTTGGAGTGAAAGCTTTTGCCGATATTGGGGGTTGTGGACAGGGGTGGGCTGACTTACACTCACACAGTTGCAATCATGGCGAACCACTGGTGATCAAGACCGGAATGAGAAGACATGTGTGCTTTGTTTTCGTAGTCGAAAAATTTATAGCGAAGGGAATATTAACGAGGTGGTAAAAAAAAGTGAATAACTTCCCTTCCGGTCGATTTACTCCATGGTACAGACGGTGCGAGCAGTTCGGGTTCCATCATCATCAGCTTGAACTGCCTTCTCCCCAACAGCAGAAAAATGACCAAAAAAAAACCAAAAAAAGAGGTAAACTAACGGCCTTCGCATCGATATTCTTCAAATCCGCAATCCCCCCTTACGCCGCATCATGCGCGATCTCGGTCTTGATGATCTGCGCCGCCTTCCTCACGCCCTCGACGCCGTAGAAGTTCGAGAACATGAACGAGCTCATGCCCAAGGCCCGGACGCCCAGCGCCAGCCGCTTGAGCACGTCACTCTCGTACCGCACGCCGCCGTCAGCCAGGACCCCAATCCGATTAAAGACCTGGGGCATGTTGTGGTGGATCTCGTACGCGATCTCGAGGGGTGAAGGAGAATGCTCCAGCTGGCGGCCGCCTTGGTTCGAGATGGCCTTTGTTCCTTTTTCGACAGGCATCATCGCGTCTCGAAGACGCGATGATGCCCTTGAGGATTATGGGGAGGGTGGTGTGCGTTGCCATTTCGACGAGGAGGTCCCATGTTAGGACTGAGTTCCTCTGAAGGCCGTACATGGTAAAAGATGGTCGATCAGTTCCTTTGTTCCCCAATAATGGGTTCCGAGATTCTAAGGGAGTGGTGGAAGACGGAAGGGGGAAAGCTCACGCGTTGGTGGTGTCGTAGGGTGCGGCTCGGTGGCGGCAGGTGGAGCCCCCTGAGCCGTCGATGGTCCATACGATGGCCTTTGCGTCGGTGGCCTCAGTGCGGTGGATGTTCTCCCAAATGACAGACAGGTTAGCGTTGGTGTAAAGCTGGAGTCAAGGTCTGCAATGGAATGTAAATGCATTGGCCTTTGTATTGCATTTCTGACCTGTTCGCGTGGGATTTACGCGGCAGTATACCGTACGCGACAGGTGATGCCATACCAGATACAATACAAAACACATTACAATAGAATACAATGCAGGCCCTGGCTGGAGGTATCGTCGGCAGGTGTTCGCTACCTAGCTATGCCGCGTCGATAAACGTCTGTCTGCCTTAGCGAGATCTGTTTCTACTAAACTGTCGGAAGACCAGCTGAGGATCGTTGAGCCTGTTGTTGCTCTTGACTGCCACAGTCTGCTCGATCGTCTGGCGAACATCGATGGCTTGAGGAGTTGAGGCTGCGGTGAAGCATGGTAGTTCTGTGGAAAGGGCCTTGGGTGTTCATCGGACGCATCAAGAGAAATAACCAAAAGGGGGCTACTATAGGTTGCCCATACTACTGCACAGGGCAAATTTACGGCATACTAGTAGCCAGGCTCACGCTAGTCACATCCGTCAGCTGGCGTTGACTGAGCCTCTGTGAGCAACAAAGGGGAGAAGCCTGTTTTCTCACCCCGGAATTTCCCCTTAGTAAGGCAACACGGAATTGTGCAGATCCCGTGGAATCTTATTCACTGGGGGCACCGGAGCTCCACAAATGCGCTGGGAAGCATCGAGGGCAACATGCTGCCGCGTCAGTAGCGAGAAGCCACCGTAAGGAGAACTCGGAAATGGAGCGCGCCTGGTGTTCTGCGTGCAACACGTACTATGGCCTACAACTCCCTATAGTCAAGGTTAGTCCTGGCGAGCCGTCAGAACCGGAGGTAATCTACAACCGCCGGTGTGACTGGCATCTCTGAGGGATATTGACAAACAAAACGTGTCACTGGTGTGTTGTGGGGATTGGAATTCCGCAAAGATTATAAACTTATTGGAGACTTGTTTAACTGAGCACACTGTGAGCATCTCGAATCCTCGCTCAACAACAGCGAGAAGATGCGCAGAGGCCAGCAAGACGGTTGATTCGTGCGCGATGTACGTAGTCCTGCTCAACCGCACATGCAGTCATTGCCTCACTGCTTCCTTTGAATCGTGAGCGTAGAGCCGCTACTTGGTCATATCGGTCTAAAACCGAGGCTGAGGTCAGCCAGAGAAGTTCCTTTGGTATAATCCATAACTGGCAAATGTTCGGGATCGTTCGTTTCACCACCCGCCCATGGGTCGACCTCGATAGCTGTCATTCGGAATCCGGATTTATCCGCGTCCTTTTGGTGTGGCTTATTGGTCCGATTCGCTCTCACTACGAGAATGAGAGGGTTGTGTGACAAACATTCTGGCCCTTGGGACCTGCATGGCTCGGTGAATGGGTTGGAAGATCACAGATAATAATAGCAAGCGAACCTAAGGCCCGGATACGGCCAGTCACAGTCCGGGACGTGGGAGCACAGAGTGGGCGGTTGCAATTACCCAGGCAGGCGGGACGGAGAATAAATGTTCGGCGTGGTTGGCTAATATATGCTGCCGGATGCGGCGAGGTGAAAACAGCCAGGAACCCATTCGCTGCAGAGAGAGCTTTACGGTCCTCGACTCCGGTCCATCAATACATCACTACCAGCGACTGAACCTACTGCACGACACAAGATACTACAGGTCGAGAAGAATGTTGTGAGCCGATACGCCTCTTGCTTCTACTTGATGGAAAGCTCATCGAAGCAACTCAGGATCGAGAGAGAGATACGAACCTGGTCCAAATCAGCAATCGCACTCGCAAACCCAATAACAAAACCACGCTATAGCCTTCCGCTCTTCGCCAACAATTCCCGATCAGCCGCAGGCACTATGGCTTATCGTTCAAGTGGCCCAATCGGCGCTATCAGGCTATTTTGGCCCTGCAGATTGGTGATCATGGCTGGCCGCGATAGTGCGCGCCTCTTCCACGACCATGCTTCCAGGAGCTCGAGACAACCAGACTGGCAGGCGGGGACGCTTGGAAATTGTACCACTCCTTGGCATTTCAGTTCCAGATCACCAGCAATCTGATCCGGGCGTCCTCCCGGACAATGGGAGACACAAATAGCAACGATGAACACTCCTATTACCGGCTGGGACGAGTCACCCCACTCCCCGAGGTCATGGTATGAATGCAGCATGCAATGTTTTGGACCGGGAGTGCGGTTCGTCGGACAGAACAACGAGCACGACCCGGATTTGCCTACGTCCCCGTTCCCAAACGCTGCACCTGCTGGGATCCAAGCTCGAGGGAAGCGACCTTGCTGTCGGAAGGGCCACGACGGCCAACTTATATCCTAAACCTCGACACGGCTCCCACTATCGAACATCTTCGGTGCCTCTCCTCTGGTTGTTTTCTCCCTCCGGAGCGCGTCATCCTGATACGCGCCCGTCATAGCACGGAACGATACAAGCCAGCAGCAGCATCAGCAACAGCATCGGAGGAGTCGAGATGCATTCGACGACTCGCTTCATTATTCAGGCCCTCCTGGCCGCCTCAGCGACAGCCCAGAGGACACAGAGCATCTGGGGACAGTGTAGGTGACCGCCCTCCACCAGGCACCAGGATCTGTGAGGCCTCTAAGTATTCTGGAGACTAGAGGGATGAGGGATGGAAGTTCAGAAGCTGACAAATACCTTGACCTGACCCGAAAAACAAGGCGGCGGATCTGGCTACACCGGCCTGACGCTGTGTCCCAGGACGGCGTACTGCAACTTCGGCAACCCGTGGTACTCGCAGTGCGTACCCGGCACGGCTGACGAACCCCTCCCCGGCGTGCCGGACTCGCCGATCGTCACCCAGACCTTCCAGACGATCGTGACCGTCGCCCCTCCCATCGGCGGCGTGCCCGACCCCATCATCGTAACGACCTACGTGACGTTCCTCACGCCGAGCGCCACCGCGACGCCCGTCGGCCCGGGATACACCATCATCGACGGCACGACGTTCACCATCATCCCCCGGAGCCCCGTGACCGAGTTCCTCGACGCGAGGGGTGCCGCTGCCGCTCCCGCCCCGACCCGCCAGCCCGAGGTGATCCTCATCCCCGTCAGGCCCCGCGAGGCCGAGCCGGACGTCGACCGTGCCCCCGTCTATGATACTGCCATCACCGAGGATGCTGTTGAGGAGGTAGCTGTTGTTGAGGTGCGCAGTCCAGTGGCTGAGCCTGATGTGGACAAAGCGCCCGTTTTCGACTCACCCCTCACCGACGCAGCGGAGGAAGAGGCCGCCATCGAGGCGCGCAGCCCCGCCCCTGAGCCTGACGTCGACCGTGCGCCTGTCTACGACACTCCGATCGAAGCGGTGGTTGACAAGGAGGCGTCATCACTTGAAACTCGGGACGTCGACAGAGCGCCAGTGTACGACTCGCCCATCGTTGAAGCTATCGAGGTGGCGGCGGCCATCGAGGCACGAAGCCCCGTCCCTGAGCCAGATGTGGACCGGGCTCCAGTTTACGACAGCCCTATCGAGGCCGTGGGGTTAGAGGAGGAGGGCGCAGTGGTCGAGGCCCGCGACGTCGACCGCGCCCCAGTCTATGACACGCCCATCGCCGCCGCCGACGCGGAAGACGAGGAGAAGAAGAAAGCCAAACGCGACGTAGACCGCGAGCCCGTCTACGACATCCCGATCGACGCCACAGGCCTGATCGAATCCCGCTCTGCCGATGTCGACCGTGCCCCCGTCTACGACACGCCCATCACCGACATCCACGCCGCCTCGTCAGAGGCAGAGGCAGAGGCAGCAGAGGCACTAGAAGCAGTAGAAAAGCGCGACGTCGACCGCGCGCCCGTCTACGACGTGCCCCTCGAGAAGCCCCTCCCTGTCGCTCCCATCGCCTTCGTCCCCCCTTCAGCGGCACAAGCCCCGACGCCCACCGTGCTCGCCAAGGGCCAATACTGGATCCGGGCCGTGACGTCGCCCAACTACCACAAGTACCTCCAGACCAAGATCGCCAACACCGCCGACGTCGCCATCCTGGGCCCGTCCCGCACGGCGGGGCAGTTCAGCATCCAGTCCGGCCAGCTCGTCGAGTTCACCGGAGACGGCAGCAACGCCCCGCCGCTGTACCTCCACGTCGAGAAACCCGCCGACCTGTCCGCGAACCCGCCGCAGCGGACGCTCGCGACGTGGTTCAACACGACCAAGAACGAGTTCGGGACTTTTTCGTGGCAGGGCGACACGCTGACGTGGACGGTGCCCGAGATCAAGAGGCAGAACGCCGCGGCGTGGCTGGTGTGTCGCGACCAGATGCTGTTTGTTAATACGGGGGCTTATGCTTATCAGACGCCGGCGGGTTGTTCGGATCATACGGTGAGTTCTAAGTTTCTAAGCCTTTTTCTCTCTATCTCTTTCCCTCTCTGTACTGTGCAAGGACAGAAGCGTGAGACAAGATACGAAGGGTTAACAATCACCCTTGCTGCAGATCCACTATTATAACGACGCCAAAGCCAACGACTGAAGGGATTGGCTTTTAGGGGCATGGAGCCGTGAATGTTGCACGGCTAAGATTCGATAACGGTGTCTACCTACCTACCTTACACGCCTGTCTACCATGTGAAGAGTTTTGTTCAACACTGTTGCGGGCAGTTGCTTCATTGGTTCGCAGCTTTGCTTCTACTCCCTTTCTTTCTCTTTCTCTTCCTTACGTCTTAGTTTTAGCGGACCAGAGTCTTGTAATGAAACAAAACGCAGTAATTCCCGTTCACTTGACCTCTCATGTTCTGGTGCAACGTTCTGGTGCTTTCTCGAACAGAATAATCGGCACGTCTCAAGCTGCTGGGGGTGGCTTGTAATCGTCTCTCGTGTCCTTGGTGTCGTTGTCGAAAACAACACAGCATGGCTGGTAGTTAGGGCTGCCTGATGGTCCAGAACCCAGGCTATCCTGTTATCGCTAGTTAGTGGGGGGGGGAGGGACGGAGGTAGCAGGCTAAAGTAGCTCCTGCATGTGGCGGCCGGGACGGCGGGAAAGGGGGAGTCCGATGGGGAGGGAGGAAGCGGGATGTGGGAAATGTCCGGCCGGGCGAAAGTGGCAACGCATCGGGCGAGATGATAGTAGCACTCGCCGACTTCTGTCAAGCTCCCCTAGCTCCCCTAAGTGTGTGCGTGCCAGCCAGGCTCGTTCAAGATGAGTACCTACGTCAGCAAGCTTATGGACAAGGCAGTCCGGTCTCTTGAGGCTCACCGCTAAGTGTCATAGCTATGCATTATGGGATATGGGTCAGGTACTGGCATCCACTCGTGGACGCACCTAAGCAAGTGAGCAGATCGAGTCCTTCTCTCCAGGCATCAAATTTGGGTCGAGTAGTATAGGAAACCTTGGCTTGAATTACTTATCGCCTTCTACCTATGCGCTGATGCATTAGCACTCGAGGGACTTCGCTGAGTAGAGATACTAGTAGACCGTGGCTACCTAACCACCCCTAGTCTTTCCATAACTCTTCGCTGCTAGCCTATCGCTTTGTTCCTACCTATATTCTGTTCAGCTTTGTTCCGCCTGCTTTCCATGATTTATCCCAGCGAGTGCAGAAAGGCTCCCGCTACTCGGTCGTTCATATCCTCCAAGTCCCTGAAACGCACGCCCTGCCTTTTGTATCACCCCAAACAGGGATCACCCAGTGGCACCAGGCGGAGTCATGGCAGAGGCAGGGCTGGTCCATCTTCTGAAGTGCTCGGGACGGTCGGGACCTCAAAGGAGAGCAACTTGAACACCGTAATGGAGTCGATGGGCTCGACATTGAAAAACTGGCTGGAGCCAACGCCACCGTTTCCGCGAAACCTCCTCAAGTCATCTGCACCTTGGACCGAGTTTGGGATGTCGCGCCACGGCACCTCGTAGAACAGCACCCCGTTCCCCTCAAAAGTTTCGAATCGATATTGGCGTTCCTTCTCCTTCTTCGTCTTCCTCCCCTTCTCCTCCCTTACAATGGTTTTGGTGTTTTTGGTGTTATTCGTGTTGTCGCCGTCGTCGTTGCTGAGGCGTTGGTGGATGCCGGGAATGGCGATGAAGATCTCCTTGGGCCGCAGTCTCAGCAAAGAGAACAAAAACCGAAATGAACGCAGCTCAATCGATCCTCGCTCGAGTTCCGAAAGCTTTCGCATCGGATCCAAGGAGAGTCCCGTCGTGGGCGGGGGGCCATCCCAACCGACGAGGGCGAAGCGGTCGTGGCGGGGTGGGAAAATGATATTGAAATCCCGCAAGGCGACGAAGAGGAGACTGTTCCTAGCCAAGGCTTTCTTCACAGGAGGCTGCATATAGACTCGGAACTTGGGCTTAGCAGGGCCCTCGACGTTGTGCGGGCCGAACGTGAACTGTTCCAGGCGGTTGGGCGGCGCCAGCCCCAGCGCGTCCTCAGAGAGGCGGCAGATAGACGCAATTGAGGCAGCCCGATCGAGCGTGCTGACGCTGAGCACCTTGAGCGACGAGTTTGGTTCGGGGGGGTATTGGGCGAAGCGGTCGACAGGCAGGTCGCGCCTCGGAATTACGTAGTCCTCGTAGCGCCGTCCAAACCGGATTGGCCACATATCTCTAGACCATTTGCTGCGCGGTCGCTCGATCGCGTAGATGGATCTCTTTCCGTTTAGCCCGGCTGCCGCTAATCTCCAGATCTTCACCTGAAGCTCCACTGGCAGTTCGCAAAATCGGGAGAATGTCTTGGCTGGCACGGCTCGGTCGGATGTGCTGGCGATTGACTCTGTGTTGGAGACAACGCCAGCGATGGAGTCAGACGACACCTCAACCGGAGCGATCGATGCCTCCATGGTGGGAGGCGTGATACAGGCTTGACTGCGTACCAGTCGAGAAGAAGGTGCTGTCAGTATTCAACCTAAGTAAGTGCGCCTATTCGGAGGTAGATGGGTAGGTGGTAGGTACCTTAGGTAGTACCTAGTAATTAGTTCGACAGAACGGCGGTGAGAACGATGACGGGGTTGGAGTTTGTGGTGACCGGAGTGCCTTGTCACTTTGGGTGGTGTAAGGACGAAGCCATTCCTACCTGTAGGTAGTAGGTACGAGGTAGGTACCCCGTAGCACTCTGCAGGAACGCGCCTGCCTCTCAGCTCCGCCAGCACGCGGGTCTGGCCAAGTGAAGGAAGGTGCCACCCGAGACCCCGTATTTTCACAACGCATAAGTCCTTTGAAATCACGCGCAGCAAAGTAGATAGGTTTAATGACAGCTTCGCTACCTAGCCAAACAGACCCAACAGACCTTATCCTGCGGCACAACCGTATATCCCCTTGCTGCGCAACTTATTCTGGTTGTCCAGTTACCTTGTCGTACTCACGTACAAATCGCGGCTCTTCCGAAGTGCTACAATGTGTATCTGAAGTTGGGATGACGGTGACCAAGACGGTGGGCATCGGTCTGAAGGAGACGCTCGTTCCGGTCACCTCGGTCTCGCTTCTTGTTCTCCCGGTGCAAGTACGCCATCTGGATGCAGGTGATGGCGAAGGTGATGCAAAGGGCCCCGAGACTGATGGAGTGACCTAATCGGTAATGTGGTCTAGTGAATGGTGCAGTTCTGTTTAGCAAACAAACTGAACGTCGTCGTGCCAGACAAAAGGTCTCAGGGTGGAGCGGAGGGTGAACTTACACATCTCTGGCGAGATACACAAAGGTCCCAATGAAGGAAGAGCAGTTAGCCAGGGAGATGATGACTCCGACACCTGTAGCTCTCACATAATGGGGTGCGAGGTTGTTCGACACCCAGCCCTACCCGAAATATACGAGTCAGTACGCCAAGGCTCTCAACTGTTCCAAACTTTGGGTCAACGAAGGGAGAGATCTCACCATCATCTGAGCTGAGCATTGGAAGACGCCGAGCCCGATGAAGAACGTCCCTGCATACTTCACGGGGTTCCTATCTGACACCAGAAGCATGACGTATCCGAAGATTCCAAGGATGGAGCCTCCCGCGATGAAGGGACCGCGCGCCTTAGCTTTGTCTGAGAGGAAGGAGCAGATTATGACGGAAATGAAGCCAAGCATGTTCGGCGGAACGGTAAGGAGCTGTGCCTGGGTCGACTGATAGCCCATCCCAGAGATGATCGATGGAAGGAAGAGAGAGAAGCTCTAGACGAAAAGTTAGAACAGCTCGAATAGATAGCAAGATGAGGATGAGGACTTGAGGAAGAACGCACGTAGAGCGGAACGAGCAGGAAGAACCACAACAACGACGACAGGTAGACCTGCGGAGCCATCAACGCCATCCTGACCCAGTGCCAGTTGAACTTCTCGTCGTCGACGTCCATCGTGGTGGATCCGCTGGCATCGTGCCTCATGCGGCGGAGGGCGTGGTCTCGCTCTTCCTCGGTGAGGAATCGGGCCTCGGCGGGTGTGTTCGGCATGAAGAAGTAGCACAAGATGCCAAAGAGGACAGTGATGATACCCTCAACTGCAGAAACCGTCAGCATAGACGTCTCGCAACCAAAAGACAGAGCAAAAAAACAAAGGCAGGTGTTCCACTCACTGAAGAATATCCACGGCCACTTGTCATACCCGCCATACCTGATCTTCGCCAGACCCGAAGCCAAGAGCCCTCCAAAAGCCCCGGACAGAGGCGCAGCAGAGTAGAACAGCCCGCACCTGAGCACGATCTGGTGTCTCCGGTAGAACATCGCCAAATAAATAATCACTCCACCCAAGATCCCTCCCTCGAACAAACCCAGCAGCACGCGACAGGCCACGAGCGCCTCGAAGGTCTTGACGAATCCCGTGCACGTGCACACGACGCCCCAAGCCGTGATCAGCGAGGGGAGGTAGATGCCCGCCCTGACGCGCTTGATGATCCAGTTGCTCGGCACGTCGACGGCGATGTACGTGGCGTAGAAGACGAGTAGCGCCACGTTGAAGCCCGTGCCCTGTTCGATGCCTAGTTCCGTGGCCAGGCCGTCTATCTTGGCGTTGCCGATGTTGCTTCGGTCGATGAAGGAGAGGAGCCTGTGGGAGAAACACCAGGAATAAGGTGGTGGGAGGGAGATTATCATCAGTATTGGCTCGGGAGAGCAGTGATCGGATCGGAAAAGGGTATGCTCGGTGGGAGCGAGAGCGAGAGACAAAGGACGAGGAGATTATCTATACCATATCCCGAATAGAAAGGGGAGGATGTGTAGATCGAATTTGCGGTCGAGACGCCTGTCCAGCTCGGGGTCGAAATCGCCATGGTCGTCGTTGCTGAGCTTCTTCTCAAGGTGGCCCACGTCCGTCTCCTTGGCCGTGCCGCCGTCCACCTCAACGCTGGGAGGGGTATCTTCTGCTTTCATGGTCGTGGCGGTGGCTGACGATAGCAGGAAGGGAGAGTCTTGTTGAGCTCAGGGTCATCCAACACAGATCTACGGCCTCGTCAAAACGTGCAGCCTCAAGCACAAACAAAGAAAGTATGGACAAGGAACGCGCCAGCCGCAGGTCAGCATTGGAAATCCATGATACCTAGGTAGGTAATTAGGTCCTCTCTACATAAATGTAAGTCGGTCGGGAGCATTTATGTCCCCGACTCGACTTCTCAAGATATCCGACCGCCACTTCAGCAGGATGCAACCCCGGCACAGTATCTCCAAGACAGACTCCCTCCGGCCACATTCCACAGGCCACAGGGTCTGGTTCTCAACAGCACGCATGCGCTACCCCGCAACCTTCCCTCGATTGGGGTCTTGGAAGTCCCCACTCGATCCAGCGCAAAACTTGGGGAAGAGGGGGCCCTCACCTCTCGAGCTTTGCTCTCCATGTCATCCGGATCCAAGCCAAGCTGTAAAACCACAACAACGGGTAAAAGTACGGCTCTCATTCGCTGCAAGAGGCGGAACAGTCGCCGCGAGGTAGCAACGCGATGCTGAACCGAACCAGAGGAGTGAGCTCCCCTTGGTCGGGGGCGTGGGACGGGACCGGGGGGAGGTTGTGTGATGCCGAAGATTCCCCATGAGGACGGGAGAGAGAACTGGCAGATGAAAGGGACGGGTTCAGCAGGGTGATAAAATGATCATCTGATGAGTGATTACCAGGGCTCTGGATTTTATGAATGCTTGCTTCAGTAGGAAGGCAGCAATGACAAGAAGGACTGGACAAAAGGTCTAGCGTGTGACAGTCTGGACATGCGAGTCTTCACATCTGGAGTCTTGGTGAGAGGTGAGCAGCTCGTGAGATAACTGCCGAAGAGCATCCACCACGCCGTTGAGCGGGGAAGCCTCGGCAGAGCTCCGCCGACGGTCAGTCAGCATCATACCATGTTACCCATTTTTGTCTTTATCAACTTGGCAGTTGGCAATGATCCTTTGCTCTTTCATGGCGTCTCAGTGTCGATAAGACGCCTCGGAATTACTCTGTAAGATGCTAAATAAGTAGACGCACTGCTATTTGATCGGCCCTCCTTCATCATAACCTGGCGCTACTCGTGAATAGCATGGACAAGCATTCAAGTAACTTCAAAAGTTTCTATCACAGTCGAGACAGGGATGGTTTTGATTGACGATAGGAATCGCCGTACAGAGAGAGAATTTAACCACAAAGTAAGTGCCTACCTTCCAGCAGCTACTAGTAGTTACTTGTAGCCTCATCACCCTTTGCCCAAGACACGCTCCGCGACACAGTCCTTTTTCAAAAACTTTGAAGAACATGTTTTGAAACGCAAACTCCGAGTCCTTTCCCCAAAGCTTTCTCCTACAGGCATGACGTACAAGACACTGAGAAACGGGAGTAACTGTAACGTACTAATATGTCAGCCAGTAAGCTCGGACTCTTCAAGTCCGTCTGATAGAGAACCATGCACCTCTCATTGTCTTGACGATCCATTCCGCACGAGGCCTCTACCGGAGCTAACGGCATAGCACTACCTAGGTACTTTTCTGCTCGGTCGCCCACGGGTGACTTGCGTCGGACCATGTTGAGGTGGTGAAGAAAAATGCAGATCAGGGAAGTGCTGCCGAAGGTCTTCGGCTGCCACTACCGGCGCCAGAATTGCATGTTTTGGAGCCTCGATCATGCTGGATAGAACATTTGTAAAAGGTGGGAGGCCTTGGAGTAAGTTATTGGCAACTAATACTAGCCGTTGTGATCGCGAGTTCGAGGATTGGTTGGTTGTTAATTATACTGTGAACTTCACGCTTCGTGACACGCAAAACTTATCAGTATTCAGGCATTGAGGCCTTGTGATAGATCGCCGAGGCAAATAAGAGACTCCTTCGTACTAACAGTTCTGAGTTGGGACTGCTCCGGAACAATTGCTCCTGCTTGCCTGATCATTTTGACGCGGTCTTGCGGATAGTAGGATCAGGCTATCTTTCCTTGGCAGCAACCACCTCGAGACTATTTTGAACCCGGTGAACGCGGTCACGATGCCAAGGACGGCGAAGAGATTGAAAATCAGGGATAGTAGCAGCCTCTCCTACCATTAACGTCACGGGGTTGCTTACCGTGTAGATCTCGGCTCTGATATTCACCGTTGCATTGCCTTACATGGCAGAACCTGTTCACGGATCACGTATGCCTCGGAGACAGACAGCTTAAAAATGTCGTGATAAGCAGCCTAGGGTACTGAGATGACTCTATCGGGCCGGGGCCGTGGAAGACTTCTCTTTCGCTGTAATCGAGAAGGAGGACAATATACCGAGGCTGAGACAAGACCGAAAGCCGGCGTCGATTAGAGGAGATGGAGTGGCTGGAGATCGACTAAAGGCGGATGGTGCTTTCCCTGGAGTAAAACAACCGGGCTACGGACTAGCAGACTTACTAGTTAGCCCCTAAGCACCCGTCTCTAGTTTAGATCTCTCCCAACTATGACAACTTTAGCGCAACGCATCGTGCCCGCCCTACGTACCTTCCTCCTGGTACAGTCCACGCCAACCTCTCAGCCTTGTCAACCTACCCCTTCGAAAACATCCCCCCGGCCCACCCACCATGCTCTCCCTCCCCCTCCCCTTCTGTATCCTCGCCACCGCCGCCACCGCCATCACGGTCGCCGCGACTTTCGCCGCCGCCGAATGCCACGGCTCCTGAGAGGTTTAGGGCGGCGAGTACTGATATGTTTTGACCTAGGCCGGACTACGGATGCGTCGGACACGGGCACTCGTGACATGAAACTGAATATCGTAAAAGGAAAGCGTGGAGCGAGTATCCGAGTTTCATTTACATGTCTACCTAGGTACCTATGCACGCCAGCGTGTTCTTGTCATCATGGTGGCAGTAAAGAGACGAACACTGAATGCCAAAGGCATCCAAGTGCACCATAGAAAATAAACGGAAATTCCAAGAAGATCATATCTGAAAAGACCTCGCCCAGCGTCCCACGACAAGAAACTCATATGCTACAAAGCCAAGGGTATCCATCCACCCATATGCGCCGCTGAAACACTTTCGTATCGTACACTTCAAGGTGGCTGATGATGATGATAACTCCACCGAGAGGGCCGCAACCAGGAGATCAGCACCATCTTCCATCCGACCCAGCAAGCCCCCCTGTTCCACGTAAAGCCGCCCGCCCGTCCCGACGGGTGGGATCGCCTCGCCCAACGTACCGACCTACCTACCCGCCTCAGTCGTGTCTACTGCGGCGGATGTCGACTGGCTGACCTTGCTGCTCCACCCTCGACGAGCTCATAGCCGGCGTCCAAAGCGTCGCCAGACACCACCTCATCAGGAACTGCATCGTTATCTATCTTCGTCGCCATCGTCGTCGCGATGGTTGTAGGGCGCCGCCGCCATAGCCACCTCTTCGTTGACGACAGGCGGCGGTCGTTGCGGCTGACGATGCTACTGCTGCTGCTGCTGGGTACGATACGCACGCAGTTGGTCCCTCAGCGCATAGGACTGCTCCCGCGTGAAGCCCTGCAGGTTGCGGATCTGGCGCCAGCCCTCCTTGAAGTCCGAGAAGGACCTCTTCAGCTGGGTCGAGGTGATGGGGTACTGGTGGTACTCTAGCGCGCGGCCGGCGCTGTCGCCATCGGCAGCGGCACCGCCTCGGCCGGGCACGGCGTCAGCGGCGTAGTGAGCGTAGAAGTTGACGGTCGTCCCGTCCGTGGTGAACGACAGGATGGCGGCGTGGCCGGCCGGGTCGGACGCGCCGATGGCCGCGAGGGCCTGTGTCCGGCCGTATACGAAGGTGGCGCCGTCGTACGCGGCCTGCATCGCGGCCTGCATCGCGGCCAGCTCCATGTCCTTGCCGGGGCCCTTCCATTTGCCGGCTAGGTGTGGCAGGGCCAGGGAGTGGGCGTCGCCCCCGTACAACCCGGCGCCGTTGGCGTCGTCGAGGTCGAAGGGGCGGAACTCGCGTTCCTCGAGGGCCTCGACGAAGTCCGGCTGCGGGACGGACAGGCCGTCATTAAGCCTAGGTTCGGGAGCAGTCCCGTGCAGTCGCGGCTGAACTCCCGAACGTAGCCCTGGTCCTCGTCGCCGAAGGAGGTCTTGAGCATGGGCAGCATCTCGAAAATACTCGTCATCTCGGTGCTTCCCATCCGCCTCGTGCATTTGAGGTGCGCTTTATACGCGGACTCTGGCGAGTCTGGCGAGTCGCGCTCCCGAGCCAGCCGGTCCCTGAGGTCGTCGAGGTTTTTGGGCGCCGATGAGTAATTTGCGCTGAGGATCACGTTCTTTTCGGCCTGCTTCCCGAAGCCGGCTGCTGTGGTCGAGGCCGTTTTGCTGGGTGAGGTAGACCAGATTGAATCGGTGGCAGATCCGGCGACATCGGCGGCCGGATCCCTAACCCCTCCTTTTGCTATTTTCGCCATTTTCTCCTCGAGTCGTGCGAGGTTTCTCTTCGTAAGCCTCGCCGGCCTAATTGAAAGGACGTTCTCGAGAGCTCCTGGGGGTGTTTCGAAGGGTGGTTCAACCGGATCGGGGTTGGCTTGGGCCGCAGGCTCCGAAGACTGTATCTAGCGCGTGTAGAATACGTGCAAATGCGCCTTATTCGGCATGGCTAAGGTTGTAGTACATACCTTTGGGAGTATTCGACCGGGACAGACGGGCTCGTTTAGCAGGTCGGGGAGAATCGCACTCAGAGCCGCCAGGTGATGATATCTTCTGGCTGGCTTTGGCAGGGATTGGGGGAGGTGCCGAAGAGCCTGGAAAGCCTGCCGGGAAATGGTCGACGGTCAAATCTCCAGCGTAGGGAGTTTTCTAAGAAAGAGTCCCACGGATAAGCAAACCTACCTGTCCTCGCGCCCTCCTTGTTTTGCCCGTTGACTGGATTTTGAGGCCGCTGTGGGGGAGACCGTGGCGGCGGCGACGTGGAACCTTCATCGTCCATAGCGAGGGAGTCTTGAATTAGGACGCAGGGACACACAACAGTCAGTTCCCAGAGGCACGAATGTCCACTAGAGGATAGTTTGGGATAGGACGACGAAAGGAAATCATCTGAGAACTATTGTAAGGGAGAAATTAAGTTTCAGCTAGCGCTAGTAGGTCTCGGGAGAGATTGAGGCTCGGGGCCTGGGAAATCGGTTCCCGAGCCTGTACAATGAGGACCACGGAGCGGAGCAACCCAAAGGACAGATGAAGCATCACGACCTCCGCTTTCACCAGGGTTTTACAAATTCGCAGTGGGATTTTTGTGGGAGCCGGTGGGCGCCGATTTAGACGATGTATTGACTTTTCGACAAAGTGGATGGACGCGACGGGACGCGCATCGCCTCCCTGTCGGCTAGGTGCTCGGAGATCCGAGGGTGCGTCAAGGCGGACATGGGAGTCGAGACGGCTGGGATCCTTCAGCGGTGCCGCCCGCTAATAATTGGGGTCCATGAACGAGCATATATAGCCGCGAAGCTGCGATTCAACTTGTTTGCCAAACGTCGCTGCATCTTTGTTTTCACACATTCTGCTATCTTCAACTCTTCCTTCATTGACCTCTTCACACCCGGATACAAAGCACAGACAGCGATGGCCTCTTCCCCCAGCACAGACAGCATGAAGCCGCTCATCACGCTCTACAGGGGCTTCCGCGAGACGGGGAAGCATGTGTGGTCGCCCTTTGTGGTCAAGGTCGAGGCCCGGCTGCGCCTCGCGGGTGTAGCGTACGTCGCCGACGCCGGCACTACGCTGAATGGACCGAAGGGCAAGATCCCGTACATTGCATTGCGCGACGAGGACGGCGCCTCGGGGGCAGACTCGGCGCCGTCGCTGATCGGCGACTCCACTCTCATCATCAAGACGCTGTGCGAGCGGGGCATCCTTCCGGACCTCAACTCGCGCCTGACCCCGGAGCAGAAGAGTCACGACCTCGCCCTGCGAGCGATGCTGGAGGACAGGCTGTACTTCTTCAATGTTCGGAACCCCCTGCCCAATGCACTCATCCAATTGCTCATCGCCAGATCTTACCTATTTTCGATCCCAATAATGTGGATGCATTGACTAACGGACGACCTACGTACGCACACAGGGTTGGGAGAAATGGACGCAGAACTACTACACCCAGCGGGACCACGTGCTCTGGCCCGTCCCATGGCCGCTCCGCCCCCTCGTCGGCCTGCTCGCCTACAACAAGACGATGAGGACGCTGCACGGCCAGGGGACCGCACGTTTCACACCCAACGAGATCGCCGCATTTCGCGCCGAAATCTGGGCCACCCTCGCAGGCCTGCTTCAGGTCTCCAAGACCAACAAGGCCGCCAGTGATGGGGCAGCGGAAGACTTCGCTGTATTCTGGGCGCTTGGCGGACAGGAACCGACCGAGGCGGACGCAACTCTGTTCGGCGTCATCGCTTCGGTGATGGTCTGCGAATCGTGAGTGCACATCAGTCTTGAATTCCTTTCTGCTCTCTGGGTCAAGAAGGCCTGGTTCCACAATCGGCGTGAGCCTTGCATTGGAGCAGCTCCGGGCTAACACACAGCGATTGCGCCGCCCATTCTTTCCGAAAGTGGCCCAGAAGCTCGAAAGGACGTCAATCGTCATCCGATCCTCAGGGAATATGCGAGCAGGATACACGACAAATATTTCCCAGACTATGAGAAGTGGTAAGAGGCGCACAATGGCGCTCGAAGAGTGCGGGGTCTTTTGCAGCAGAGGAGACCCCTTGAGAGGGTTCGGGAGGATTGAATGCCGCACTCAATGCTGTCAGCCAACTGAAAACTGAAGCACCGCCTGAGCGGCCGCTCAACACCGCTCTGGCCAGCGGATCAGCAATCCGCCAGGCACTGAGCCTTGTGCTGGTCGCGTTTTCTTCCCAACCATGGATTCCAAATGATTTTCAGTTAGCATCACCGTTGTAATCATCAAGCGTCTGACCCAAATCGCTCCTGTCCTTGTTCCTCATTCGTCCACAATTATCCAATGATACGAAAAGCTACAGACGTTTTGCGATCCGCTGGCCAAGGCCAGGGCTTCAGGGGCCTGCCTGTCTGTTGGAAAACCACAGACCTCGAACAGCCAGGAGTGAAAGGCCAACAAACTCCCGCCGAAGCGGCACAGGAGCCGGCCGGCCTCAGGATTCCGCCCTGGCCCAGATCAATGCAATTTGCTCTATGAATGCCATCTCGAGTTTAATTTTTCGAGAGATAAGGGAGAGCAGGGACGGCGTATATAACCTTCCCATCCCGAGTCTCGAATGGGGAGATCAAGAGAATGTCCGTCATCATCACTCACAGAAAAATCAACATCATCAGTCCAACAAGTCTCCTCGTCACTTTTACCTACAACCCACCAACGACAACCAAAATGTCTAACACCAACGAGAACCAGACCCCCGTCTCCAAGGAGACCGGCTGCACGTCTTGTGCCTGCACCAACTACGTGAGCCCCAAGATCGGCGTCACCGACCGCGTCGCCAATAACATCCACGATTTCCTGGAGGGCTGCGAGGAGCGCGAGCACGAAGTGAGTTTTTTTTTTTTTTTTTTTTTTGGACTGGACCCAAATAATCCCATCCCATCCCATCCCATCCCATCCGCATCCCATCTCCCTTGAGCTCATCTGCCTACATATCCACACTGGCCCAACAGCCCGGCCGGGGCCAGGGTGGGCCGTCCGTCTGGCCACCAAAAGCCGGATCCGTGTGTGCTGACGAAAACACCAACCTGCAGGAGCATCCGGAGACCGTCACCGACCGCGGTCACGAGGGTGAGGAGGGCTACGAGCACCCTCCGGAGTCGAAGTAAATTCTCTATTTAAGTTATTCCTAAAGGGACCCCAAAAAAAATCAAGAGGTGGTTTACCGCCGTTCCCATCCGGGACAATAAATGTAGCGTCTCGATGGAAGGCGGCCTCCATAGTTGGCCTCCAAGGAAGGATTGAACATCATCAGCGTTTTCAGCATTCTCCTTGTGTTCTTTCTTAGTCCGTCGTCGTCTCTATTTCCTTCGTTGCTGCCAATCAAGCATTCTAAGTCATACTTGACATTCGAAATCCGTGTCCAGCTCGTCCCTTGTAGCATCTATCCACTCGAATATCGTGTTTGCGTGGGATATTCCAGCGATCGCCTCTTAGTTGGCTCATGATGACACGTAGAGGCCCTCAGCTTCTCTTCAGCAGCTATCTAATACCGAGTTGACGTAGGAATCCAAAAGTGACAGCAGGAGGAGGAAACGCCAACAGAACAGCAGCATCGAGGAACCATCCAAGGACACATGCGCAGGAGGGGCTATCCGCAGGCCGTGCCAGTCACCATTCCCATATGAAGACATCTTATGTCCGGGGTCGCCCAAAGCTTGCTGAAAATGTTCTTGGTCGGCACCTGCCCCGACCACGCGCTCTGTCTCGTTAATAAGGGACTGCAGCTCCAGTGGCGACGCCGCCGGTGGTGGTGATGGCGAAAGGAAGGCCTCCAGTGATGAGTCGGGAGACGCCCCAGCCGCCGGCCGCGGGGCAGGCGATGAGTTCCTCCGATCACTCCTCTCATGGCGGTCCGATGGCTTCGAGAGCTTCTCACCGTGTGGCCCAAATTTACCTTCGAGCCAGAGTCGAATGGCTTTGTCTTGCCTGAACCGTATCCCTGCCTAGATGGAGAGCTGTCGCCTGATTGATACACGAACAGACTCCCGCGATTCCTCGTCCAGGGCTGCGAGAGTTCTGCTGACGCGCAAACAGCCCCAATCTTACATCATCAGACCCCTTCAGCCGCCCTCCAGGTTGGGCATCGTCAAGCGCTAAGCGCCGAAGCTCATAATTGGGCTTGCCTAGAGATCAAAATCACTCTCGTAGGGGAAGTGATCAGGCATTTCTTCTGCAAAGTGGGCCTGCTATGCTTCACCACCCTGCAGTCCGAGACGAGCCTCGAATGGCATCTTGGGGGTTCCCATATCCATATCGGGGTTATCGTCACCGTCGACGAAGATCGACGGTTCCGAAATCCGGGCCGGCGGGCCAGCTGGTCGCTGGCCAGTATCGCGCGTGTTCGACACTGGAATAAGGCGGACTGGCGGCTGGAAGACTGAGGGTCGTTGAGACATCTGTTGGACAGCTTCCTGCCGTGGTAGGACGCTGAGTGGTTGACCTTCGCTCGTTGGGAGGGTTGACTGCTCGGGCCCACCGCGCAGTCGGTTTTGCAGGAGTAGAAGCTGTGCCTCGAGTAGTTCCCTCTCGGGGCCTTTGACGAGATCGATGATCTCGTGCGCCTCCACCGGGGGGTCGAAGTCTAGGACGAAACAGTCAGCTGGACATATTTCTTTCAAATCACCAAGCCCGCCGCTTCATTGATGACGAGCCATCGCGTTGGCAGGCTCGGGTGTGACTCTCGGTCAGGAAATAGATGTCGGCGGGTTGCGGGACTTTACCAAGTGAAGGAATGGTAGTATCTCCTCGAAACAAGGTCATCCACAGCTTTTCCCAAGTGTCTCTCTTCTCGTTGTTCGGTAGAAAGAGCGACATCACTTCTTCTGCAGTAGTTATCTTGTCTTCTGGATCGTGCCTTTCCGGATCGGGTCTATCATCGCAAAGCCACTCTCGGGGAAGACTCGCACGTTCATAACGCTCGTCAGGAAAATCGAACGGCGCGCCATAAGGGAGGCATTGGTGATCCGTTACACTGCCCCGGCCCATTCTGTGATGCGTCCGGATATGTTTCCTTCACAGAACGATCAGTTGTCAATTTCCAATGGTGGGACCGAACTCTCCTAGGAAAAGGTATACTTGCTTCAGCGCCGTAAGATCAGCATACTGCAGTGTAGCGCAGGCTCGGTGGTTCCTGATGTTAAATCGCAAGGGATTCCGCTTCCTGTACGGACAAGAATACGATCGTGTCCTTGGACGCTCGATAGACGACTCTGCGTCATCGCTCCCGTTGCTAGAAGCCGACTCAGAGGATTTTCTTTGTCTGTTCATTGCGTATCTCCTCGTCGGTGCGGTGTTCCCAACTCGTACTGCGACACCGTCGTCGCTGCCCTTGTCACCACTCTGCTGGTCCTAAAAATTCTGCTTTGCTGGATCTGCGCTCGGGTTGGATGTCGATTTAGTCACAAGAGCACGCTCTGGACGCGCCGGATCTGGCGTTGTGCGTGTGGTATATGCCGCATCGGGGGCGGTTCTGGGTTTGTCAGGCAGGGAATCGGTGTGGCCCGTCCCCGTCAGAGTCCGTTCTGAGGGAGGCTGGGTTTGGACATCCTGGGTGGTTCCCTGTACCGGGGTTCCATACAGTGAGGCCAGGCTTTTCAGAGCTTCGGTGTCCAAAGCGGGGCTGTGATAGGGCGAGTCGAGATTCTTGAGGCATTGGGTGTAGGTAGAGAGGTCTTCCGCTACTGTTTTGAGTCCGTCAAGCTCTGGTTCGTGGAGCTCGGCGGCGCGGGAACCATCAGTCTCTCCTTCGAGGTCGGCTGATTCTTCGATTGGATTGGCTTCATCGTCGCTCCGGTCGCCTTCATCAAAGGCTTCGAAGCCGGCTTGCTGCCGCTCTGGGGCGGCTCGTCTGACGTCGGCGATGAGAGAAGACAGCGACGAAGGCGACGCAAAAAAAGACACCAGGGCTAATTGGCCACACTAGGTAGTTAGTTTCAGAGCCATATATCGCGCAAGAGGAACTAGCTTGACTTACTCCCCTCCGTGAGGCCTGTGGCAATCTTCCAGAGGAACCTGCTGGTCAGGCTACTCGCTGTCGCGCTAGACTTGAATACTTCATCCAGGCCGCCATGGGAGACTTGATGGGCATCATCCCAAAGAGTAAGAGTCTCGTAGCTTCTCCGGAGACTGCTCAAAATCGGTTTCGGCAGATCATCACGGCGGAGGTTCTGAAGCACTCCTTTGTGCAATTGAGAGAGCTTCTCCGTAAACCTGGCGACGTCGCTCCGACGGTCATCGGCATGCACGAGGTTAGGCATCGCTGGACTGGGCTGCTCCGCCGCAACGACTCGTTTCTGGTGGTGTCGCTTGAGGGAGAAGGTGTTACACACTGGTAGTGCTGGTACAAAAAACGACGGGTGAGCAGTGTGGCGGAGGGGAGAATACGGAGACGAGAGAGAGGCGACGCTCTCCAGAGCACGTCGAGATCGTTTTCTGCTTGCTGATATTGTGACTGATTTGCCCCGCGCCAGAGATGCCAATGCAGGCGAGCAAGCGCAGTGTCATTGGACGCGGGATGTCGAAAAAGAAAGGTGCACGCATGTTCAGCCTCCTTCAGCTGGCCTCTCACTGCGGGTGTGTCGTCGTGGTTTGAAGCCTTGCCAGTTCGATCATTTCCCTCGTTACCAGATTTATCTACAATTCGCCCGTCTCCAAGTGCCGTAATTCCTGCTGGGTGTGAGCCTTCACCGCAATGGACCCAATATCTATCCTCCTGTCCACGATCCCTCTAATCGGCGGCGCGTATAAAGCGTCTCGAGCCGCAAATTCCATGATAAAACCCATTCGGGGGTACCGTGATACCCGGAAACGCATTCAAGCATGCCACCTCATCGAGCACACCAAGTTCCGGAAAGAAGCCCGTCTGGTCGTCCGCCTAGCACGAGGGGATGCCGCTAACCACGCCCCTGATCACGCTTCGAATGCATCGACGGAACTCGAAGAGAGGCTTTGAGCGGGTCTCGGGGATGACTACGGGTCCTTTCGCCTCCTATTCGATCGATCGGATCAAACAAAGCATGCTGTTGCTTGAAGAGAAGCTCGAGAGATTCGAAGGGAGGCGGCAAGATATTGAGCCAGTAGGATACCTACCCACCTTTGCGAATATTGTTCTGTTTCCCCATGACATAGAGACAAGCTAGATCCCGAGACGGAAAATACCCGAGAAGTGAAATTTGAGACAAATACTGGCATTAGGCGATAGCGGCTCTGGGAGAACGGACGCGGTGGGGAAGAGGAGGGATCGGGGAGTCGCAGACAGCACAGAACAGGAACGAAGCGGATTTGCTAACTCCAAAGTTCCTCCCCTGGCAGGGCATGGTTGACCGGACGAAGATCAGTGTTAGAGTCGCGGCCACCGAGACGGAGTGCCAGGCGCTGATTGCCGACATGAGGAGTGCCAACAGTGATCTCAAGATTCTACGAGAGCAGAGGAATGCCCTTGAAGGCGACTCCAATGCGTGGCTCCAGCCGCGTCAATCCAGAGTGGCCCGGCCAGAGATGCGCACGGCGATGGGGCAGCTACCATCAGAGCTGGTGTCCTTCGGCCAAATACAGCGGGCAGCACGTAATCTCTACGAAGCACTTCGCACGGCCTATTCGGCTAGAGACATGTCCAAGTCTCATCAAGCCCGGCTGTTCATCGACGCAACGCGCACGGCTGATCGTCACACGCTAGCTGAGATCGCACTACTTTGCCGATGTGAAGGGCATGTGGCTCTCTCGCCCTGACCAGCTTCCAGACTCCTAGTTCTGACCTTCTGTCCAGCAATATGATTGGCAGCGAGCTTCATCACTTTCTCGTCTGTTCGGGGAAGAGCTGGCTTGAGATTGGCCTCCCAACACCAGACAACGAGCCTGACCGTCCGGCCAAGAGACACAAGGCCAATTACCCAGATGACGATCGCGTACCATCCGAAGGACCGTCTTCTCAGGAGAATCGCCTGGGAGTCCGAGATGATGCCGTGCCATCAAAACCCCAAAATCTCGCAGAATCGGAGTGGTTCTGCTATGAACTTCGCAAGGGATGTGCTCGCAAGGGCAAAGCGACAGAGCACCAGGACCCTATCGAAGAGGAAGAATGCATCGGGTTCATAGAAGGGCCGGAGAGGTTCAGGCATTCCTTCTTCCGCACTAGGGAACGCAATCTAGAAAACTCCGGCCCGCTCGACCATATCGCCGACTTCATGTCCCTCGAATCCGTCCTCCTCGACCGCGACATGAACGACGACGTCTTTAAACTGGATAGGCTAAAACTAGCCCTCAGCATAGTCTCCACGGTCCTCAAGTTCGGCCTCACGCCGTGGATGAGCGAATGCTGGAACGTCACCGACCTCTCCATCGTGCGCCGAGAGCAGCGGGATGCCTCAAAGCTCTTTCGCACACTGCACCTCGGCGTTGAGATCAACGCGGCCAGCTCATGCACACGCAAGCAAGCGATCGATGACATCGACAACGCAGTGGCTGCCGCGGACCGCCTAAACGGGACTGCGGCGGTTCTGGCCAACGGCGCGGGCGCGGGCCTCGACCCGGCAGCGGAGGCGATGCTGGAGTATGGCGTGAAGAACCTCTGCCTGTTCAACCTCGGCATCGTGCTGTTGCAGATAGACCGGTGGCAGCACATCGCACGCGACGACGTGAAGCTGGTGCGACGCCTTGCACACCAACCCGCCCAGTTGGACGAGCGGTTCAAGAAGATCATCATTAAGTGCCTCGAGTGCCATTTCGGAACAGAGCCCGTGTACTTGTTGTCGGAGCCCGAGCTGCGCACGGCGGTGTACCAAGAGGTCGTGATGGAGCTAGGCGAGATGATTGAGCGGCTTAAAATTGGGGACGGAGACGAAGGGGGGTTGACGGATGATGATTGGAAGTAGGTACATGGAAGACTTCGACTGCCCTGGTTGTTTTTGGCTCTGTTCCCCAAGATACCATTCATTGATTGCACAACGCTTGATTGTCTAGGCGCTTTGGCTCCAGATATTATAATAAAACTACATTGAATTTTCGATTTATATAGCTTGGCTCGTCATCAAATTATCTCCAAACCGCTTCACCCCTCTGGTCCAGCCCATCATCACCCCTTGGAGGGGGATAGGCTGACCCATTATCCGGGAACGAGTAGGCCCCCATCGCCTCGCCTGGCCCGAACCCGCCGCCATCGACAGGCTGGGCGGCCTGGGACCTCAACCAATACGGCAGTTGACGAGGGACAAGGCCTTCTCCAGACTGTGGCGGAGGCGGCCCTCCCCCCAGAGGAGGCGACTTCGGACTGGGAGCCCGTGGATCGCCCCCAACTGCACCGCCGGCGGCGGCGGCAGGCTCGTACACCATGACCGGCTCAGCCGGCACGGCCTCCATCTGGTGGCCGTCGGCGGCGTCATTCCTCCTGCGGTTCGCAGCGCGCACCGAGAGGTTATCTAAGTCGCGTAGCTTGCGGAGAAGGACGAGCCCGCCATGGTCGGTCTCCAGGTGCTGCCAGCCCCTGGCGCCGCGGTCGCGCCTGTAGTACAGTTTGCGGCCGAACGTTATGATCGCAAATACGATGTGCTAGGTCCAGAGGATACCGATGTCAGTTGCAGGTAATATCCACGCAATGGAGCACCCACGACGAGGACGAGGACGAAGACAAGAACGAGGAACATACCGCGAAATACGCAGCGAAAAGCTTCGTGACGTCGAAGCCTGTATCCCACATCGTGGTGCTGACGAACACAAACATGACGAAGCAGGCGATCAAGCCGAAGTACGCAGGAAGGGGTTGTAGCCACGAGAGGACGTTCTTGGACTGGTAGTCGGGAGAAGAAGGGAGGAACCGAGCGAAGTCTGCGTTCTCGGGATCTCGGAGATTTCTTTCGCACTTGCGCGTCCTGAACACAACCAGCAAAGACACATCATCAGTTAGAGGCATGGTCCACGCAGAACTGGCCCAGAAGACAGCGGATCTGTTCTGAATACGTACCAGTTGTGGAACCGGATGTAGGCGAGACACAGCGCAGCCCATACGATCAGGCACGAGACACTCTGGGAGACAGAGATAATGTACATCAACTTCGGGAGGAGACCTGGTGTCAGCGACGAGTCCGTGTTCAAGAAACGACAACAGGCAGAGAAGAGAGGGGAACAACTGACATTGGCAACACCCTTGCTACCATCCGCGCGCGGAATATCCAAGAACGGCAGCCAATACCATGATATCAAGCTCCAGAACAGCGCCTTTGCCGGCGCGCCCGTGCGAGGCCACACGACGCCCGTGTGCCTCTGAAGGAACCTGGTGACGGCGCCCGTGCCGTTCTGGTACGTGAGGCCGTACAGCGTGCGGCTAGAGATGTACAGCGACGCGTTGGCGGCTGACAGCGTGCTGAACACCAGGAACGCGTTGACGACGTCCGGCAGCGCCAGCCTGCCCGCGCCCGTGTATGCCGAGACGCCGAGCACGACGGCGCTGCGGCTTCGGGGGTTGGGTGGAACGACGGTGGCGGTCGGTTCGGCGCGGGCGGCCACGACGACGCTGGGGTCGTAGGTGAGCGGCAGGGAAGGGTTGTTCCATTGGACGGTCAGGATGATGCCGATCGTGCAGAGAAAGTAGACGATCAGGACGGTCCAGTGCGTCAGCTGCGAGAAGATGGTGACCTGCGGCATCGACTTGGCCTCGAAGGCGGCCATCGCGAGGGACTCGATGCCGAGGTAGCCGAAGGCTACCATCGGGAGGCCGTAGCTGTTGTTGGTTGGGGATGGGTGGCTGACGTCAGTCGTCTTTGTGGCATCAGACGGAGCAACGTAGATCCGGGCGTCGGCCCCAGTGTCGACCCCGGGGTCTCTGCGTACGGGAGGGAAGAATGCCGGATGTCCTAGCGCTTTCGCGACTATGGAGAGGAGGGAGGGAGGAGAGTGTCGCACTCACCAAAAAGCCTTGCCGCTTGTCGTCGCATACGGGATGGTGTTCCGGAAGCCATCGTTGATGACTGGGTAGGGAAATGGTTCGGAACCCGGAGTCAGTAAACGCAAGACTTCGCGGCTTGCCACACGGGCTTCCTGACAGAGCTGGAAAGATATCTTACAATTCCCTTTGGTATCTGGAGTTTCGATTGTCCAGCAGTTAGCAGGGCCACAGGCGAGTCCGAGGCTGAGGTGACCATCGGAGGGGGATCATCAGGGGGAGGGAACCAACCATTCGTCGCGACCTGGTAGAGGATCACGGAAATGATGAAGACTATCGCGAGTTTCATCGCACCGCTGATGGTCTCTATAACGCCGAACCATTTCACGTTGACCAGGTTGATCGCCAGGAGGAGGAACGGCCATATCCCACAGAAGATGCGCGGCCAGGGGTCGGCGGGCAGCCAGTAGTGCATCAAGTTGGCGGCGCCCAGGATCTGGAACGGAAAGATGGAGGAGTAGGTAAACCAGTAGAGGATCCCGATGGCCCAGGCGACGTCGCGGTCGACGAAGGTGTCGACGTACTCCCAAATGGCGTTGGGCACCGGGAACAGCTGCACCAGCTCGCTGATAGTCTCGCCCACGAAGACGGCTATCACGCCGAACAGCAGCACCGCGAGCAGCAGGCCCATGGGCCCTGCAATCTTGAGCACTTCGCCATTGTTCGTAAACACGCCAGAGCCTATCACCAAGCTAAGGACGATAAACTGCGTGGCCGTGTAAGTTCGAGTGTTGGTCAGCTGATGATTAAGCTAGGTGACTAGAAGTCGCCACAGCGTTTTGTTTTTTTCGTTTTCTACGTTTCGATGTTTCAAGTTGGCCTAGCAAGTGCCCAATTCCTTTGAAACCGGATGACAGAGACTCGGATTCTAATAACTTACGTAGATCTGAAGTCCGCTCAATTGTTGTCTGGAGGCGCAGTGTTAGCACTTGATCTACTCCGTAAGGCACAGGATCATAACTCCTTCCCTATCAGGTGCCTGATGTCCACCTATAGCGATACTCACCGAAGCTTTTCAGGGTTCGGCGGGGCGGCGTCCATATTATCCGGCCTTGTGAGTCGTCATGCAAAGCAGAAACACGTAGGCACCGAGGCGTGGGAAACCGAGGCCCAATCCGGATCTCTGTTCGGGTGGTTCGTCCGATGGTTTTACCAGTTCGTGGCAACCAGGGAAATAGAGGAACGTAAAATCCAGAATGGGGACTCGGTGTCGCGAAGAGGTAAAAGCAAGAATTAAAAATTAAAACAACACCAGAAAAGTGTTGCTTGCAGATGCGAATCAGGGGCGAAGCAGTTCCGGGAGCAGAAAACACATGCAGACACAAACACAAAACTCAACAACACTCGCAGATGCACGGGTTGTGTTTAAACGCCTCGCAAAAGGGCACAGCCGGGAACTGGGCAGGGAGGGTCAAGGTTTTTGGGAGCCACGGGAGCCACGGGAGCAGCGCGCAGAGCCGCACGCTAACCTCGGACAGCGCTATCGCAATTAAATTCTTCGAGAAGAATCACGGAAGCAGGAAGCAAGGGAAGGCCAGGATTTGGGCAGGGAAACAGGAGACGGACGCGCAGGCTTGGGGGCCAGCAAAAGAGGCGCGGGTGCGTCATGCTGATAAGGATGCGAGAGTCTGGGCACGGAATAAGATGAGGAAGATCGAGCGTAGGGCAGGCTGGCTGGGTTGCCTCCTCCCACCACTACGCACTTTCGTACGTTAGCCGCAAATATTGGCTGGCCAGCTGAGACCCCTTTCCTTTTCCCAAGTAGTGCGCCCGAACGCAGAAATTTCGCAAATTAAAATGCAGAGTCATTGGGCAAAGTGTCACAAGGTAACAGGAGACTTTACCCAAGTGAGCGAGAGCCTGCATGTGTGGTTGTGGAAAACAGTCCAAGGAGGCCGGCCGAGGAAAGAGTGCGGCTGTGAGACCCTTCATTATCCCCCCTGTCAGTTCGGTTCAGGGTGTGCTCCACCACACCACTTCTCTTCAGTGTCGACTTCAAGGCGACGGGTGTGGGCGGGTCCCGTCTGTACCCAAGACAAGCCGGATAGACTATGACAAGCTCAAGGCAGATTTATTACATATTAAAGTCGAGCCCTGCCTGGCATCGAGGCTGGCTGCCGCTTTCTGTGAGTTGACCGGCAGATCGAGAGGCATTGCCATCATTCTTTTCTCAACTTGCTGATCGTGAATAGAAGAAGACAACACCACCAACAAAAACCAACAGAAGAACCAAGACAAGCATTCGCTACGTTCAACACGATGGCGGCTACAGCACCACTACCAGCGACAACGACCGCCGCACCTGCAGCGGCTTCGACCCCAGCGACGACTTTGGTGGCTGCGGCACCGACAGAGATGTTCTGCAATGTCCTTCGGCCAAAACACACCTCGTACATGACGAGCGAAGCCATCTTTGTGAAATACCTCGAGGAGAGGTTCGGATCCGGTCTCGACTTCGGTCTCGAGGTAAGTCCAAAATGAGAGGAAGCCAGCACACCTTGCTTGATTGGAACAGACCCTAGAAAAGACCGGTGAACGAGGAGGTGCTGACCTCTTGTCCCCCTAGAACATCAACGGAAGATGGTCGTTCTTCGCCCCCTTCCAGCTGAGCGATGTGAGTACGAATCCAGCATCTTCCCCTCCTGCCTCTTCCCCAACAAGTTCCATGCATTTTTCTAGATTTCTGTGCTGACCTCCGCCCGCCCGTCGGTAACAGGACGAACTGTAGTACGGCTTACTCCGTTCCTTTTCACCTCCGTTTCTAACTGACCTACTACTACCCTCCTCCTGTCCTCTCACCTGTCCCGAAGTCTAACCAGCTTTAAAATTGTCTACAGTGTGATCGGCGACGAGGTGGGCGACCTATGCATCCAAGCCAAGGAAGCAGCTAGGAAAAAGCGACGCTCAAGCGCGAGGGCAGCCAGAACGGCAGCAGCGGCGGCACCACCATTTGCGGCACCACGACTCACAGCGGATCCGCAACTTGGCATCGCGAGGACGGCCACCACCTAAAAGAATTTCGCTACTCCTCATCGAACCTACGACACCTCTAGAAGACAAAATCAGCACTTTTCTCTTCTCGGGCGGAATTTGTTTCCAACCAGTGAGGTGGTATGCCTGGAACGAACGGCGCTCGGTGACAATCTTGGAACCGCGGGTGGGTGGCCCCCTCCGTGACCGAGAGGCACCCACATGAGGGTGGGCTGCAGATAAAGAGAAGAGCAGCACCGGCACTTCGTGGGGCGGTTCTCTTGGCCTTCACGACCTCGCTGCCTGCCTCTGATCGACGGGGGAATGAGGCGGGCAGGGGAAGAGAGCCAAGAGAAGAGAGCGAGAGAGAGGGGGGGGGGACACAGAGAGAGGAACTGGGAGGGAGGGGCCGCTGCTCGCCTTCGCTTCGGGTGGGCGAACCGCGCTAGTGGGATGGTGGAGAGGCGAACCATCCCGCCCGCTGGCAGTGTGGACACAGCCTGCATCTCATGCTCAGCTTTTGTGCAGTGTGACGGGGGGCTCCCCAGCTCACTTGCAATTGGTGGTCCTGGGCTGACGGACGGGGCCTCTTCCTTCAGCGTCTCGTCCAGTGTCTTTTGTTTCCTCTCTGGGTGATACGTGGCGCTGCATCAAGCCACTCACTCACTGTACCTACTTTGTAAATAATTCTACTTTGCGCCCTGTTTGTTGTTGCCACTGTGAAACATTACTTTTTCTTACCATTTTACCGACGCGCTGAAATAACTCGACGGAATATGGCCTGTGCTATTCCCTCTCCTACGACGGGGGCTGACTGACCCACTGGCCCGCTACCGGAAAACCACCAGACCCTTCTGTTACTTTTCCACTGCTGGTGCGCTGTAGGCGGCTCGGCGGTGTTGTCGCGTGTTTCCCCAGATTCGCGATTGTGTAAAAATTACGGGAGGGCGCAGGATTGACACCAGGCTTTCTCTCGTGACCGATGCCTAGCCCATTCACCCATAAGACTCCCCCAGCAATACGTCGGCGACTTCGGCTTCAAATACTTGAGGCGTTTCAAGCGCCGGGGTCGGAATCATAAGTACATTAGTAGGAACCCTCCCGAAACCAGCCTCTCCCTCCCCAGACGAAGGGCACGAAGGGCGTGTGGCCAGGTGACTCCGATCTGCCGTTGCCCAAACATAACCTGCCTGAACAATTTCTTGACCATCGTCATCGTCTGCGTTCCTGCAATCTCCGAGAGGCCGGTCTACCTCTGCCTACCTTACTTTGTCGATTGTTGACTCACGGAGCAGACGGTCGATTCCACATCCCGACTCAGCTCGCCCAGCTAGCCAGCTTGATCGGACAGACCGCGCAAGCGTCAACTCGCCGCCAGATGGATCCAGCAGCGAGAGGCTGGGATGCTTACTTCAGCAATGCGTACGCAAACCCATTGTCGTCGGAGTGCTCACGACTCCGGGACCAGATCAAGCCGGATGGCGCCGCGGGCGCCTCCTTCGGCAAGAAGGTCAGCTTCCAGGTCACAGACATCAACACTGGTGAGTGATAGTGACCTACCTACCGACCCGACTGCCTGTATCTACATGGTACCCACCTCAGCGAGCCGAGGCTCTTCCGGTTCAGCTGCCGGCGCCGCCGTGCCAGCTCGGGCAAGGGTGGAAGAGGAGGGAAAGGGGGAGATGAAAGGATTGGGGCTCTGGCTGACACTGTGCGGAAACAAATCAGGAGTTCCCGAGACGACAATCGTCGAGGGCCAGGATGCGGCCAAAGATGTGGACGCTCTCCTGAAGGATGACACTTGGCGTACCTCGAAGGGCCTGAGGTTAATGTTCGTTGTGCCTCGATGAATGGATGAAAGCGAATGGACGAACAGAGAGAGGAGACTTGTCTCCCATACTGACTCCCATCACCCCCAAAAGATCACTCGCCTGCAAGCGCACATTAAAGCCCCTCGAGATATCTTCAAGCCTCGCGGCCACTATCCTTGACAGGTACAAGGTCAAGCCCGAATTCCTCAGAGTCCTCCTCTCCTTCGGCCGAGAACCCAAGGAGTCCGAGGCGAGGAATAGCTACATCAGCTACCAGAATGGCGACAATGGAGAATGTGAGTATCAAGGTCGCCCTGTTCGATTCTTTAAATAGCATAAAACAATATCGCTGACGTCACGCAGCCTTCTTCTCATACAAGTTAAACTACTTCGAGAAGAACGATGAGGGCATGTGGACATCGCGCCACATCGGCGTGTATCATCATCACGACAGCGCCGGCGCGGATCTGTTCATCCTCGCGACCAGCCAGCCGAGGACAGGCTTCTTCGAGACTCTCGTGAACCTAGGACTACTACAGGACGAGGATGACAGCGACGACAGCGAGTCGACGACTTCCGGCGTCGCCGTAGCCGCCCCTGATCATCGCGCCGCGAGGCATCTGCAGGCGAACCCCGCCGCTTTTCACGCCGCGCTCCTCTCCTGCTACGTTGACATGTGGAGGGAATACTTAGCCGATCTTGGTGAACAGTTCGCCGGCCTCGTATGTCATCTCTATCCCTTCTGCCTGGCACCTGCTACCGGGAGCTATCAGTACTGACTCATCACAACAGGGCGACAAAGCACTCGGCACCAACACCCGCCACCAAGACGACAAGACCATGCCGGGCTACTCCGCCCGCGTCCTCGGCAAGGCCCTGGGCAAAGAAACCATCGACGACGTGCAGACCCTCCGCGACTTGTACGACCGCTCCCTCTTCGCCGGCGCCGCCTGCACCAGCAACGTCGACATCGCCGCCGCCCTTGTCTCCCACATGCCCTCCCCAACCCTCCTCACAGCAGACTCCTCCCGCTCCTTGTCGTCGTCCGCCGACGTGCTCCGCAGCCTCTCGCGCAGCTGTACCGTCCTCCAAGAAAAGATCAAGAACGTCACCGACCTAGTCGGCTACACCATCTCCTTCCACCAACAGGTTCAGACGGCCGACCTGACGGCGCGCATGGCGTCCCTAACGGAAGAGAACCGCGACCTCACGAGGCAGCTGCGCTCGCTCGCCGAGGAGACGGGCACGATGACCCGCAAGCTTCAGGGCCTGACGGAGAACACGGCGTCGGACGGGGCCATCGTAAGCGTCATCACGGTGGTGTCGGCCGTGTACCTGCCCGGGAGCTTCGTGGCGACGATATTCGGGATGAACTTCTTCAGCTACAACCTGGACAACAACATGATCAACATCTCGCCGCAGTTCTGGATATTCATCGTCTTGTGGGTCGGCTTCATGCTCATCACGGTGGGAGTGTTCGTGGGCGTGTATCATATGAAGAAGGCGGATGTCTCGTGGCCTTGGAAGACGCTTACGGGTAGAGCTGGCGGGGGCGGCAGCGGCGGGACTCCTTTGCTGGGTGGAGGAGGAGGAAGAGGAGGAGGGAAAGTGTAATTCTTACCTAGCACATGATAGGTCGGCGTTGATGAGGCTCTGGGTTATGGGCTGGGCCTAGACTACGAATGTCTTTCCCCTTTTTTTCTTTGACGGCGTTCCTGTTTCCTCAACTCAACGTTGGGCGATATTATTTCTGGATAGGCGTTCATATCTGATATATTGGCTGAAAAGGAAAAATGGGCAAACTCGCAATCAAGCACAAAGGGGTACCCGAAGCCACGCCAGTGTCATCGGTCCATCGTCCCAACCGATTGACTGTCGGACTGGTGACAATCACGGGGAGCTTAGACAGCTGTCCAGAGATTATCACGTCACCTTGCAGAATGATTCCCCGAGATATTGGAGCCATATTGGTGCACGCAATATAGAGTTCAGGCGTGGGTTATAGGTGTGCTGGTGTAGAAGCCGGCGCCGGCCAGTGCGGAATAGCCGAGGGAGACTGTATGCGTCTCCAAATAAATGAGTTACCACACAGTGCTAATCTTAATATTCACGGCTTCCCCTCTTCTCCAAACTTTCGACGATCACGAGCCCGCCCGAAAGGGCTCTGGGACTGGCGATTATGACGTCTTGACACAAGACCAGCAAAGGGGAACGCAAGGGAACGGACGAACACTATCACTTGACCATTGCGATTACGTCGAATGGAAACTGCTAGTGGGAGAGGGAGAGGGGGAGGAGAATATAATAAAGCCTGGTCGAGGTTGGGGAGCGGTAGTGAATTCGGTCTCTCCTGTTCTCATCCTTTGCAAGAGATAGCACACTCATCATCAACACAAGCATCGACAGCCTAACAGAGCTCAACACAAAAAAGGTCCACAACAGACACGCAGTATCTGAAGGCTTGTAACCATGTCTGAGCATCCGCATCCTGAGCATCCGCACCACCAGCACCCGCCCACGGGCATTACCGATGAGGTCGCAAACGAGGCCCACGAGTTCATTGAGGGCGCCGAGGAGCGCGAACACAAGGTGGGCACAGACATCCTTCTTCCCTCCCTCGTCCTCCCTCCCTCTCTCCCCTCGTCATCCCCACACCCTTCAGCTGTCCCTTTCAAGCAGCGGCAACGACAGCCTCACGCATCAATCTCACATGCCGCGCATGTAATATTGATTGAAGGGGAAACTGTTATGGTATTGTCTGCATAAGACGAGGACAAACGGCGCAACTAACCAATGTTAAACAACAGGCGTATCCTGACAACCTGATCGACCGTGGCCACGAGGGCGAGCAGACCACGACTGCGACAACAACGGACACCAAGAAGAAGGTGTCCAAGATTGACAGTATCAAAGAGGCCTTACACCTCAAAAAATGAGGGGGGATGGAAAGAGATTCTAGGGGCGACGAGAATTGGATTTCGAGATTGCAATATGTAACTAGTTTTCGGGGACGTGCTGTAATTCAGAGGTGTTGTTCCTCGTCTCCAGCATCAATGGAAGACCGCCTCCCACATTCAGCAGTCAGGCTGGCGGTTAGCACAGACAAATCGGATCACAATATGAACTCCGTCGCCCTATCAAACAGTTCGCAATGCCCGCGTGCACTTTGAACCGAAGGGAACGCTGATGGCTGCGATGGTGATGTTTCCAGCACCCCCGAGGAGAAATGATTCGACGCCGAAAGATTACACCGTCGTGCGATGTCACTCGGGTTTTTTCAGCGTGGCGTCCTGTCCACGCATGCAACACCAACCATCACGTCTTGACCGCCTTGTGGCCTGGACAAGTCAAGCCACGACAGCAAAAACAGCAAGAAGGCATCCAGGCTAGGCCGAGAAGAAGAGCGTGCAGGATGAAAACACTAATGTGTGAGATTGCGACAATGGACAAAACAACTTCAAATCGTTAAAAATGAGCCGCAGCGGCTGCCTCAATGCCAATGGGCATCAATACTCAAATCACCGAAATTCGGCTGCCCGGCAGCTTGCCCAGCCCAGGCCCCAGCCCAGCTGTCCCGGCCAGCTCGCCTTGCCTGCCGCCCAGGGCCCTTTTGTCTCTTTTCCTCCCCCACGTCAGACAGTCTGTCGGGTTCGACCGGTTCGACTTTTGCACAGCCCTAATTGTCCAGTAACCTGGCTTCGACCGACCTACTGTCGACCTGCCTTTTTCATCAGACCAACTGCCAGATATCAGAGTTTGGTACTGCTTGTTCCGACCGTCGGGGTGCACATGTACTCACACAAATACAGCACGGCTTGGAGACCCCACAGATCCCACAGTGGTTCAAACTTGCCAAGGGCCCCTCCCCGTCCGCCCTATCCTATCGAACCGCAATCCCACAGGCGCATCCGCGTGGCGACTCCTCTTGGCAGATATGATCCGCGATCCTACGTGACCTCATCTCATCCCGTTGTCTGCATACGAGCTCGAGGGCAGTCCCTGGTTGTGGCTTTCCCGGCGATCGCGAACAATGCGAAAAAGCCGTTACGAGTCTCACAGAACACGCGAACTAATCGGAACAAAAAATTAAAATAAAATAATCGAGAGACAATAATTGAACAATAATACGACAAGTCTCTCGGGGCTACGACGAATCCCTCCTCCCGCAAGCATCATCAGCTGCTGGGATAACCCCTCTCCGGCCTCCCGAGCAGCAGTCCCGCCCCTCAAGCCACTTTCCTTTCCTCCTCCATCTCCTCCTCCACCCCACCCATCAACCTCCTCCCCTCGTCGCACGCAAACGGCGGTCCATAACGCGAAAATGCAATGGACCCCGCGAGAGGGGAGGAATACTTCGAGCCCCGGCTCGACGCGATCCGCGTCCGGCTCAGCCAGGTCATGAAGAAGTCCAACGTGGGCGACTTCAGGGGCTCGTTCGCCTGCCACTCCGACCTGCGGCGCATCTGGTGGTCCGAGACCCACCACCCGGGGGACCTCGTCGGCAACCGGCTCACGGACCTCTTCGGCGCCGAGCTAACCGCCCACCAACTCGCCCTCCTCCGCCAGCGCGCACTGCCCCTCCTGTCCTACGCCGCCTGGATCCGCGTCCGCTGGAGGTGGTTTGCGGGCTTCCCGAGCCGGGCCTTCCCACCCCGTCCACCCGACGGCTCCGCCCCGCCGCCCCCGATATCCCTGGAGCTGCCGCTCGACCTCCCGCGGCTCCAGGACGTGCTGTACGCCCAGCTGGATCCGCATCACTATGCTATGCAGTTCTGGTTCGTACCTGTCACGCTCAGGCTGACTGATGATGCGGAACCCCAGCGCGTCCCTGAAGGTTGCATGCTTCCGCTCGAGACGCAGGACAACGGGCCGAGGCACGAGGAAGGATCCTATGGTGATGTCTACGTACGTGGAGGAAATTATTAGTCCCTTATCTTGCCACTCCCCCTGCTGCCGTCCTCCGAGAGACCGAAGCACCTATGTACCTCCGTACCCTTTACACACCTTGCAGAAGATGCTAACGACAGCGAACATAATAGTTCTGCCGCATAAGTCCCGAATTCGTCGAGGCATACCCATACGACGGACAGATTTTCAAGCCAGTAAGTGCTATTGTACCAGCCGCGACACTTCCAGGCTCCCCAATGGACATCCCATTCGGACGAGGCCAAGTCTAATACGGCATCTATCTATCGTCCACCTTAGGTGAAACCCTACGCTGTAGCCGTCAAGGTGTTCACAAAGATCCGGGACTCCCAGCAAGAAGTCGACAACCTCGTCTGCCTCAAGCGGATCGCCAACATTCCAGGTGCCAACCACCCCATATCGCTGCACCACTCGATTGTGCAGTACGGCTCGCCCCATACGCCCAAGAGCCTTGTCGTATTTCCCTTTGCCGATCTGGGCAACCTCTGGCAGTTTCTCAACAGCGACTACGCCGTCGGCACCGTAGGCGAGACCTTTGCAGAGCTGTCCTTCCGCGAGCGCTTCCCCTCGCTTGCCTCGTCGCCACCACCACCACAGTCGCCGCCACCGCCCGCGCATCACCCGCACCACCATCAACATCACCTTCAGCACCAATTCCAGCAGTACGACTCCCCGCTCCCAACCCAACTCCGCCATGCCCTGCTGGAGCAGTGCCTCGCCCTTGCCGGCGCGCTCCGCTTCCTGCACGGCGAGATTGAGCACCGCGACAAGCTCTACCTGCTCGCCCACATGGACCTCAAACCCGATAACGTCATCATCTCGGCCGGCGGGCCGGCGTACCCCGTCGGCATCTGGAAGCTCGCGGACTTCGGCATCTCCGTGATCCGCACCCACGACATCGCCGCGGCCACGGCGGCTAAGAGCGGCGCCGGGTTCGGCGTCGGCGTCGGCGTCGGTGCTGGCGCCGCCTCGCCCGGGTTCGGCGCGTTCGGGCGGGGCGCCGCCGCATACTCGCACACAATAGACACCACGGCCAAGCGGGGGCCCAGCACGTATCAAGCGCCGGAGATCGGATTGGGCGAGTACCGCGAGGACGAGCGCGTGGGCGTCGGCCGCAAGAGCGACGTGTGGAGCTTCGGCGCCATCTTCACCGAGGTGCTCGCCTTCGCGCGGGGCCGTACGTCAGAGGTGCTGTTGTTCCGCGACAGCAAGAAGGGGCTCGCCGCCCAGGGGTCCAAGTCCATCAGCGACTACTTCTGGCAGCGCGCAATGCCTCGGTATCCCGGCAGCACCGGCAACAGAGTCGGGGGCAGCACCGCTGCGAGCAACCTTCAGGTGCATGCACGTGGCGGGGGTGGAGGTCCAGCGGGTCCCGGAGACTCCGGGTCGTACGACTACGACAGCCTGTTCGAGCTGCGCGACGGCGTGGTTGACTGGCTGACGGTTGTGCACGAGAACGACCCCGCGAACCAGGCATGGGTCGAGTGCATAGGGCGGACGCTGCAGGTTAATCCACACAAGCGACCGCAGGCCGACCAGCTCTTCGTCATGATCCGGAACGTCGTGTACCCTCCACCACAGGCCGCCAACAACCCGGCACCGCCACCCGCGTCTCCCCCAGCTCCCACGAGCCCCCATGTCTGGTCCCCTGACCCGGTCATCAGCTGGAACGCGCCAGGCACCTACAGCAGCTCAGGGGGCGGCGCCGTCGCCACCACCACCGGCGGGACTCCCTCCGCCCCCATCCCCATCC